>VDFB02258976.1:0-81010 GCA_007258455.2 Sequoia sempervirens
CATTGAGGCATTAGCAAATGAATCCCTCTCAAAAATGTTGATGCAACCAGGTTTTTTAGATGAAGACCTAGCTTGTCTACAAGAATTTGATGCTTCTACGATTTTTTGTGCTAAAATTTTGCAGAGAGCTTCTCTAGAGAAACAAATACTTGCTACTTTTTCTACTTAGAAAAAAATTGCTTTTGGGTGCATTCAATTTTCTTGCACATACATGTAGTAAGGCACCGCCATTACCACTAGCTTACTAAATTATGCTAACAAGGTGATATTTGTGGATTTGTATCCTTGAGGAATGCCAAATTCACCATGAGAATGTAATTAGTACATTCTCCTCACCACCCTTTTCACAAAAAAGCTTATGCATTGGAAAATGCGCTTATAGCCACAGTAAGCATGCTTTAAGCAATACAAGGTACTTTGAAGATATGTGTGCATTTAATTTGTAATATCTTTAGCACATTAATCAACATATTTTCTTATAAGTAAACAAGCTATCACTAATAATGGTAATGGACACATGGTGGCAATCAATACTCATGAGCATTTACTCCCAATGCCCATATTTATTTCTCAAGGCTTGGTGTCAGATTTTCCATATGATTCATCTCTCGCCCTCTGGTTGCTTTGATATTTTCTTCATTACCATTCGACGGGAGATGAATTTTCCATCTGTTGAGATCACCAATGCAACTTTTCTATAAATAGCTATGCCACCTTAGTGAAATATTCACTCGAAATATCTCTTTGGTTAGCAAGCTTTTGTTGTTGTATCCCATTTTGCTCGCCTTAGCTTATTTTCCATTATGTCATTTGGCCTAGGTAGTCTATAATGGAGGCTGCAATACTCCTTCATGGATGAGATTTCTAGTGACAAAATTAAGCACTTGGTGAAGAAAAATGACTGCCTCTCTATTGTTGCATTGAAGTGGGTGCTTGACAAGGATTATGTCAAAGACGAAAACCAACCACAGTGCAACTCCAATGTTTTCTCTTGCTTCATGGCCTCCTTTCTTGAGTTGGACATCTCTAAGCCCTAAATAATTGTATTATGCCATGCCATGTTCAACTCTGCGAATTTGGATGGGTTTGACGAGTTCGTGCAAGTGGCTATCCTCGGTGGAAGCATTTTGAATGCCATGTGTTGCAAGTATGAGCATGTTTGGTGGTGTTTTCATTTGATGTCAACAAAATTTAGTATGTTGCAGATTATGCATGTATAGTTGAGATGTTGTGAGTACATGGAGTTATCTTTATGATGTTGTAGATGTGATGAAATGATGGGTTTCCAAGTGCTTTTGAAAAAAATAAAAAAGAGAGAAGTCAGAGCTATGAATGTGTTCAGAATGTGCTCTGGTATGTGCTCTGCATTTATCCTGTGTTGTTACTATGCTTGTGCGGATCTAAATGTTTGCTTATAAGTGATTTGTTGGTGATATCTCCTAATTTGTAGCTTTTGGGTTGATGGAATGTGAAAGTTGTGTTCATCGGTGTGTGAACTGTTCTGGCAGAGTTAGTTTTTTGCAGACTGGGAGAAATGTTTGTGCTCCACAATCCTCAACTATTCTATTGTAGATCTTGTGGATATGGAATATGTCTTATAATGTTTTTCTATAGGTTTTGGAAAAGACTCTCGTGGTTTGGTGATTCAAAAGTTGAGTATCAGAGTTGTTTTATGTGTTTGCAGAGTCCGAATAGACTGATGAAAGTTGTTCAATGTTCGAAGGTTGTTACACTTGCTGTGGATGTATCTGAAGGAACCTGAGATGTGTTATGGTGCATATTGAAGCATGATGCATCATCCACATGTCATCTTCTTGTTGGAAAGTATGCACATCAATGCTTATTTTTGTTTTCATTAGGTTTGGCCGACCTGGTGTTTACACTTCATATGAAAAATAAAAATTTAATTAAGTGTGTGGTTGATCTGAGACATTATTCTTTTGGTCTTGGTTAAGTGTTTTATTGGTCCACTCTCATTCCTTTCCACCGTGAGAATGTTGAGTTTCCAACCTAATTTGAATTAATGAAATGAAGCTCATGTGGTTGACCCTGGAGAAAGTTTCTAAGGTTGAAGATGGTATAAATACAAGTCGAATTGTGAAGGATTGTATGGTGCAAAGTAATGAAGTAAGTGACAAATTAAAGGAGTAGAAGTGTGCAAAAGTTGGTTGAGAAAGCAGTACTTCATTGTGTTAGATTCCTGAAAGCAGTGAGCTAAAGGTTTCTACAATCTTCTAATCAAGGCTACAGATGTGTGAAAATTGCTATGGTGGATCTTTTGTTTCTTTTGTATTTGTAGGCAGTGAGCCTCCCTGTTGGACAGTGAGTCCTTTCTGTAGGTAGTGAGCCTTTGTGTCCAGTTTTTTAATCTCTTTATAGTGTGAGTTAATCCCCACCGTGGTTTTTCCCTCATTGGGTTTTCCACAAAAATCCAGTGTTCATTGTGTTGATTTTACTTTCTTTTATCTGCATTTCATGTTCATACTTAATAACAAAATAGTGTGGTTGTGAAGTTAATCAGTGTTGAAGTTTTGAGTTTAATTTTAGTGACAACTAATTCACCCCTCCTCTCAGTTGTCTTGCACCTTTTTAACAATTGATATCAGAGCTTTGGTTCCTTGGTGTAGAGCTTAACTGCTTAAGGAATATCCGATGGCGCATGAGTTGGCGATTCCTATGTTTGATGGAGCCGATTATAGTGACTGTAAAGTGCAGATGAGAGGATACATTATCTCTCTTGGTTATAAGACTTGGAAAGCTATTGAGATGAAGTTTCTACTTATGAAGAGAATGAGAAGCGAGGTATGCTATTTTCAGTGCTTTATCTAAAACTGAGTGAACTAAGGTTCTTTCTTTAAGCACTAATCATGAAGTCTAGAAGAAGTTGGAAGAATTGTATGAAGGAAATGAAAGAGTAAAATTGACAAAGAAGTTGGCGGAAAAGAGAAGATATGAGAATCTAAAAATGGAAGAAGGTGAAGATTTTACAAGCTATTTACAGAGGGTTGAACTTACAACAAATGAAGTTAGGAATCAAGGGGGAAATTTGACTGATGAATATATAATTGAGAAGATCTTAATAACCCTCCTTGATTGTTATAGTGATAAGATATCAAAAATTGAAGAAATGTATGATCCTAAGAAATACACTAAAGAACAATTATTTGGCACCTTGACAACATTTGAGATGAGAAATTTCAGGAAATAAGACAAGATAGAAATAAAATTTAAAGCAACAAAGACTGAGGATGATCCGAATAGTGATGGTTTTGATGAGTTGGAAGCAAATTTCACTAGGAATTTGAAGAAAGGTACTGGTAAGTATAAAGGTATGTTGCCCTTTAAATATTTCAGTTGTGGTAACATTGGTCATTATGCTTCAAGATGTCCAAATAGAGTTGTACATAAGAAGAACAAGGGTCACAAGGATAAGGATATAAAGGATAAGAAATATAAGAAGTTGTATTATGTTAAAGAAGAAGCCAAAATCTCTGATGATGAATTTGATTATGAGGGTGATGATAGTGAATGCCTATTTTTAGCTTTAGAGAATAAATCTATGTCCGCTATCCCTAGAAAATGTTCAAAAAAGAACACTCTGGAGAACAAAAAGAATGAGATGGAAGGTACTTTAGTTACTACATTTCATGCTAGAAAAGATGAAGACATTGGGTGATTGACAATGGATGCTCTAATCACACAACTAGAGATACAAGTAAGTTTACTAAATTTGAAAAGTATGATGGTGGTTTGGTCATGTTTGGTGATGATTTAAGAGCAAAGATTGTTGGAAAAGGTTCTATTAGTTTTGATGGAATTCACAACATTGATAATGTATATTATGTAAAGGGTTTGAGGCATAAGCTTTTGAGTGTTGGATAGATGTGTAGCAATGCTTTTAATCTCGTGTTTCATAATAATACCTGTGAAATCATAAAAGGATTTGGATACATGGTTGCTGCTGGGAGGAGAACTCATGGAAACATCTATCAACTTAAGGGAATTGATGGTCAGTGCCTTGTATCTCAAGTAAATGAAAGTTGGTTATGGAATCAAAGGATGGGACATGTAAAGTTTGATAATTTGCTCAGGATCAGTACAAGAGATGTAGTCTAAGGTCTGCCTAGAATCACAAAGCCTACTAATACTATTTGTAGAAGTTGTCAGCTGGGAAACAAACAAGATGTAGTTTCAAGGGAAAAGAGCACTCTACTACCAGAATGCTATAATTAATTCATACTGACCTCTATGGTCCAACTAAAATTGGAAGTCTAAATGGTGACAGGTATTTCATGCTCCTTATTGATGATTATAATCGAATGTCATGGGTTTATTTTCTTAGAGAAAAGACTCAGGATATGGATAGATTTAAAGTGTTCAAAGCAAGAGTGGAAAGTGAGGTGAACCTGAGAATCAAATGTTTGAGATCTGATAGAGGTGGAGAATTCACTTCTAGTGAAATTAATACATTTGTGAGAAGCATGGCATAAAAATACAATTCTCTACTCTGAGATCCCTATAACAGAATGAGGTAGTTAAGAGGAAAAACTAGACGGTACAAGAAGCTACAAGAACCATGATGAAAGAATCAAATGTATCGGATGTGTACTGATGAGAGGCAATACACACTGCTATTTATGTTCTTAATAGAGTTCATATTAGAGGCAACACAAAGAATCATTTTGAGTTATGGACTAGTAAGACTCCTACTGTGAAGTACTTTAAGGTATTTAGAAGTAGATGCTACATTAAAAGAGATGATGAAATTCTTGGAAAGTTTGATGCTAGATGTGATGAAGGAATTTTTCTTGGATACTCTACTACTAGCAAAGCATATAGATGCTTCAATAAAAGATTGAGGAGGATTTTTGAAAGTGCTAAAGTGAAAGTTGATGAGGACATGCATAGACCTATTGAGATAAGTGAAGTTGAACTTGATGATCCTATCCATGGACAAGTACTTGAAGAGAATAAAGAAAAGAAGAAGAAGAAGAAGAAATACCAAAACTTGCTATTAAGACTCCTAAGTATGTACAGAAGAATCATCTGAAGGAACATATAATTGGAGATGAGAGTGAAGTTGTGAAGACAAGAAGTAAAGTAGCAGTTGAGGTAAATCCGTGTTTACTTTCTAAAATAGAACCTAAATCTGTGTGTGAAACATGTGAAGATGAGAGTTGGGTTAGAGCTATGAAAGAAGAGTTGCAACAAATAGAAAATAATTAGACATGGGAATTAGTCCCTAGACTTGTGAATAAGAATGTAATTGGTTCAAAATGGGTGTTCCAGAATAAATTGAATGAAAATGGCGAAGTTATAAGAAATAATGAAAGACTTGTATGCAAGGGATAATCACAAGTTGAAGGCATAAACTTTGAAGAAACATTTTCCCCTGTGGCTAGAATGGAAGCTATTAGGATTTTTTTGGAATTTTTTGTCCACAAGGATTTTAAAGTATATCAGATGGATGTTAAGTCAACATTTCTGAGTGGTCAATTGGAGGAAGAAGTATACATGGAACGACATGAAGGATTTCAATTATCTGACAAACTAGATATGGTTTGTAAGTTGAAGAAGACATTGTATGTTCTGAAGCAAGCTCCCAGAGCTTGGTATGCAAGATTGGATAGATACCTGACAAAGCAAGGTTTCAACAAAGGCTCTGCTGGCAACTGCCTTTACTTCAAAGTGCAAGGTAAAAAAATGTTGATAGTGGTAGTATATGTTGATGATATCATCTTTGGTGGAAATGAAGGTATGTGTAAAAGATTTGTAGAAGAAATGCAAAAATAATTTGAAATATCCATGATTGGTGAGTTGAATTTCTTTCTTGGTCTTCAAGTAAATCAAATTGATAAGGGGATATTCATTTCACAATCTAAGTATGTAAAAGAACTATTAAAGAAGTTTGGAATGGATGAATCCAAACTAGTTAGTACTCCTATGGTAACCAGATGTAAGCTGAGCAAAGATGATGAATCTTCTAAGATTGATCAGAGAAAATACAAATCTATGATTGGTGGACTATTGTATCTTACTACTACCAGATCAGATATTATGCATGCAATATGCTTAGTTGCCAGATTTCAAGTAGATCCTAAAGAGGAACATGTTACAGTTGTAAAGAGGATATTTAGATATCTTAAAGGTACACCATATTATGGCTTATGGTATCCTAAGGGTGTTGATTTCACCTTGAGTGATTATACCGATACAGATTGGGCTAGCTATGTGGATGACTAAAAAAGTACCAGTGGAGGTGCTTTCCTTCTTGGTGGAAGATTGATTTCTTGGTTGAGTAAGAAATAGGACTTGGTTTCCTTATCCACTGCAGAGGAAAAATATATTGTTGCAACATCCTGCTGCACACAAGTTTTGTGGATGAAGAAAACTTTGAAAGACATTGGAGTGACATGTGATGAACCTATTCCTATTTTCTGTGACAACACAAGTTCTATAACATTTCAAAGAATCTGGTGATGCATTCAAGAACAAAACACATGTCTATCATATATCATTTCCTGAGATAAAATGTATTGGAGAATGGAGTCGGGTTGGAGTATGTGACAACAAAGGAACAAATTTTAGATATATTTACTAAGGCTCTTCCAAAGGATACTTTTGAATATCTTAGGGAGAGCTTGGGGGTCATTGGACCTCTAAACTAGGTGCACATGAAGGTGCATCAATCCAATGAATTAACATATTCTTCATTTATCTAGACTGATAAATGGGTCTACTCCGTAGGGGGATTAGATAAGTTTTTCATTATTGCAGTATGAGTTAAATGGGTGTACCCCTAAGGGGGAGTAATCCAAGTTTTTGATATTTTCCATTGATGTCAAAGGGGGAGAGAAAGTCATGTGAAAGAGAGTAAAAGGAAGAAAAGGTGTTCTCCCAAAATATTCTATAGGTTGTCTTTGATGGTTTTTCACATCATGTGTTGCCATCAATGACAAAGGGGGAGATTGTTGCAAGTATGAGCATGTTTGGTGGTGTTGTCATTAATGTTTTCATTGATTTCAACACTATTAAATATGTTATAGATTGTGCATGTATAGTTGAGATGCTATTGAGATGTTGTGAGTACATGGAGCTATCTTTATGATGTTGCAGATGTGCTGAAATGATGGGTTTCCAAGTGCTTTTGAGAAAATTAATAAAGAGAGAATTCAGAGTTATGAATGTGTTCAGAATGTG
Organism: Sequoia sempervirens; assembly: GCA_007258455.2. Classification (NCBI taxonomy): domain Eukaryota; kingdom Viridiplantae; phylum Streptophyta; class Pinopsida; order Cupressales; family Cupressaceae; genus Sequoia; species Sequoia sempervirens. Next base: position 7,201 of record VDFB02258976.1, read on the forward strand.
CTTTGGTATGTGCTCCAAATTTATCCTATGTTGATCCTATGCTTGTGCAGATCTGAAGATTTGTTGATAAGTGATTTGTTGGTGATATCTCCTGATTTGTAGCTTCTGGGTTGATGGAATGTGAAAGTTGAGTTCATCGGTGTGTCAATTGTTCTGGAAAAGTTAGTTTTCTGCGGACTGGGAGAAATGTTTCTGCTCTGTATTCCTCCACTATTCTGTTGTCGATCTCGTAGATTTGGAATATGTCTTATAATGGTTTTCTTTGGGTTTTGGAAAAGACTCTTGTGGTTTGGTTATCGAAAAGTTAAGTATCAAAGTTGTTGTATGTGTTTACATAGTCTAGATGGACTGATGGAAGGTGTTCGGTGTTTGAAGGTTGTTACACTTTCTACGTATGTATCTAAAGGAACATGAGATGTGTCCTTGTCCATATTGAAGTGTGTTGCATCGTCCACTTGTCATCTTCTTGTTGGAAAATGTGCACATCAATGTTATATTTGTTTTCATTAGGTTTGGACGACCTGGTGTTTACACTTCATATGAAGAATAAAAATTTAATTAAGTGTGTGGTTGATCTAGGACATTATTCTTTTGGTCTTGGTTAAATTTTGTATTGGTCCACTCTCATTCCTTTCCACTACGAGAATGTTGAGTTGTTGACCTAATTTGAATTAATGAATTGAAGCTCATGTGGCCAACCTTGGAGAAAGTTTCTAAGGTTGAAGATGGTATAAATGCAAGTTGAATTGTGAAGGATTGTGTGATGCAAAGTAAAGAAGTAAGCCACAAATTAAAGGAGTAGAAGTGTGTGAAAGTGAGTTGAGGTAGCAGTACTTCATTGTGTTATATTCCTAAAAGCAGTGAGGTGAAGGTTTCTACAATATTCTCATCAAGGCTATGGATGTATGAAATTTTTTAAGGTGGATCTTTTGTTTCTTTTGTATTTGTAGGCAGTGAATCTCCCTATTGGACACCGAGTACTTTCTGTAGGCAGTGAGCCTTTGTATCTGGATAGTGAGTCCTCTTCCGGGCAATGAGCCCTTGGCAGTGAACCTTTGTATCCAATTTTTCAATCTCTTTATATTGTGAGTTAATCCTCACCATGATTTTTCCTTCATTGGGTTTTCCATGTAAAAATCTGGTGTTCATTGTGTTGATTTTACTTTCTATTATTTTCATTTCATCTTCATACTTAATAACAAAATAGTATGGTTGTGAAGTTAATCAGTGTTAAAGTTTTGAGTTTAATTTTAGTGACAACTGATGCACCCCCCTCTTAGTTGTCGTGCACCTTTTCAACACTATGGACCTCCACAGGCATGTCAATTATGGGAAGGACATGGTCTAGTTGCCTCTCCTTACCAAATTTCACACAATGGACCTTGAGAGGCATCACTCACTATCCCTACCCACAACCACCTTCCTGTTGAGGGAGTATGGCGTAGAGCACATTTCTTGGATTGAATGGAAAATGCACTTTGGGTTTCTAGTGTATATCCGTGGTAACTAGGACTGAGGACTGTGTTGTGTCAAGCCTGCGCATGCTATGTGTTCACCCCCTTTTCCACCCTACAAAAAAAGAAGAAAAAGAATAAAAAGGACCCGACGAAGAGCCATTTTTGACTGCTTAGCAACAGTTGGAGGCTTTGAATTTGCTGATTTTTGTACATCACCTCCCTTTTTTCTTTTTTCAATGTAACTCTTTTTGGGTTTGCTTGAGAAAGCTTCAAGCTTCTCTCAGAGCCTTGGGATCATATTATAATGTAAAATATTTCAAAGAATATAATATAATACATTTGAATTATTTCTATGTTACTCTCATGGCTTATTCACAAAAATAATCATATTCTACAAGTTTTTTGCATATGGTACATAACAGTGAAAATTTTAAAGAACTTGCATGCTTTAATGAATTTTTTTTAGATTAATATCATTTACCGATATATCCAAAATGTTTCCATCCATGTCTTCTAGCTCATACATATTCTTTTCTTTGCATGTGTGAATGTAGAAGGGACCTTTCCATAGTGCTTCAAATTTTGTATGTTGACCTGGTTTTGTAGTGCATTAATCTTACTTTAACACTAGGATTTCTTCCTAGAACTATGAGTTGGAGGCCATTTTTTTGAACTATCATTTGACTATCTGCTGGCCCCTAAACAAGGCTTCATATGCTTTTACCCTTTTTCTTCAAGATTCAAGAGTTCTTCCAACCTCACCTCCATTCCGCTGCTTTTTTTGACCTCTAAAGTTGCAATGATAGAATCTCTATAGAAACAGGTAATACCACCTCCTTTCCATATAGTATTTCATAAGGAGAGGCCTTCAAGATTTGTTTGGGTGTAATTTTTTCATCCCATAGAGCGGCTCGTAGGTGCTTGTGCTATTCCCTTTTTCAGTCTGACTCAATGCACTTAATTAACCTAATCAGGTTCTTGTTGGTCGATTCTACTAACCCATTTCCCTATGGGTAATAATTTGATGAAGTCTTCAGGTAGACCCCATGCTTGAGAGAAAATTGTGACATCCTAGAATCCACAAAAGCTCGTGTGTTATTAGATATGATAGTTTTTAGTGAACCAAACCTTGTACTCGCTCTTCAAGGAAATTGATAATTTAAATTTCCTTAGCATTTTTTAGGGCAATGACCTCTGTCCATCTTGTGAAATAATTGGTTTCCGTAAATGTCCATTTATGGCTAGTGTTGGATATAGGATTTATCATTCCAATAAAATCTAGACCCCATTGAGCAAAAGGTTCCTCGGTTACGATCGAGCTTAGCGGCATGGTAGAATTCATTCACTTGTCAAAAAAATATTAGCACTAAGTACATTTTCTCACCATATGGTGTACCTTGAAAAAAATGGAGGGCCAGTAATATCCTACCCACATTATCTTTAGAATAGTGGTTTTGGTGGAAAAATGTTTTCCCTTAGGACTGCTATGAAACTCATTCAAAAATCTTTCCACCCATGGCTTATCTAAGCAACAGAGCAAGACACCATCATAATTTATTTTTTTCAAAATTCCCCTCAATTAGTACATACCTGGTGCCTTGTAGTTAGTAGTAGCATATTTTGTGAGGTGGAATGTTGGTTGGGGATTTCCCCTTTTGCATATATCATGTCCGATCCGTCACCATGATTTGTTGGACTCAAACTAATTTGTATAGGCCTGATTGGTCTCGTCCTCCGCTAGGGACCTTAATTCTTGTGTAAGGTATTTGTAAAGACCTCTTCTCTGAACTAGCTTGGTTGGTCAAATTTCTATGTCATACTCTAGGATATTGGTGATCCATTTGGTCCTCTTTTTAGTTATTTCACCCTCAGTGATATATTTCTGAACATTGGGATGAGCGATGAGGATAGTGATTCTATTGGTTGATACCAGGTGCCAAATTTTCTCAAGGATTTTAATAATAGAAAAATCCTATTTCTCAACAAAATTGTACCTAGATTCATATCCTTTGAGAGTCCTAGAGTGGAATGCAATTGGATTCTCTCTACTATTGTCTTCATCTTTTTGAGTAAGCACCAAAGCTATGTTGTACTGGATGTTGTAGACATAGAGCATGAAATATTTGGAGAAATACAGGCTTGCTAACACCAAGGCTATGGAGAGGGATAAATTTATTCATTTGAAATTCATCTTACCTTTGAGAGTCCATTTGAAAACTAGATTCTTCTTTAACATCAGCATGATAGGTCTTTCAATGCTCACGAATTCTGAAATGAACCGACTGACAAAATTAATCTTCCGCAAAAAAGATTGTAGCCCATTCTAGTTAACTTGTAGTGGTAGCTCCATTATAGCTTTCACCCTTTTGGGATCTATAACTATTTCTTCCTTTGATACCAAAAAACCAAGTAGCTTTCCTTGGGGCACTTCGAAAACGTAGTTCTTGGGATTTAAGGAAATCCCAAACTATTGGCATTTCTTGAAGACCTTTTCCAGATGATCAAAGTGATCATCCTTTGATTTTGAAAAAATATCTTAGGTCATCCCGATATATTAAGATAATCTAATTAATCAATCCCTTGAAAGTGGCATCCATTGCTCGCTGAAAGGTAGCTTTGGTATTTGAGAGCCCAAAGGGAATTTTTGAGTATGCAAATGTTCCCCACTTGGTAGTGAATTTTTTTTTTGTGTTGGTCTTCTTCTTTTAGATAAACCTGGTTATAACCCAAAAAAACATTGAGAAATGAGAACATCTCTGATCTGGCCATGGTCTAAGAGTAGTGATCTTTTAGTGAAGCTTTGCTCAAATCCCTGAAATCCACATAGAGCTGAATATCGCCATTCTTTTCCCACACTAGTACATGATTGGACACTCAGGTGGAATGTTTGATTAGGTATATGATCCTCAATTTGATTAATTTAGTGAGCTCTTGTGCCATCATTTCTTTAAATTTTGGATTTACTGGCCTTCGTTTCTATCAGATAGGTTTTGAGCCTTCAACCAAGTCAATAGTATGTTGAATTATGCTTAGATCATATCCTCTAAGATCATCATAGGTCCAAGCTATGGCCCCATCGTATGTAGAACATAGCCCTTTTAGTCTCTCTTTATCCTTCTGTGGAACATCCCTTCCAACCTTTAACTTTTATTTCCAACATCGAGATCTTCATAGTATTTCCCATTAGAAGTGAATTGTTGTTTTCTATTTCTCACATCTTCATAGTCGAAAAGATTCTCAAGAGAAATCAAACTTGGAGGGAGATTATTACCTTTTAATTGGATTACCTTCCCTTCCATAACTTCTCTTGCTTTAGACTATGAATGGTTAGACACTTTTCCTAATTTTTGTAAAAAGGAAACAATCTGAATGTCATCCTCAAAATCCTGCCAATTCTGATCATTGTTGGGGATTAATGGATGGATGATGACTTGCACTATATTCTACTTTGTTGCTAAGTTAGAAATTGGTTCAAATTGTGAACCAATTGAAGCCATCTGATTTGCAATATTATTCTAGGACCATGGGATAACCTATATGTTAAAAGCTTCAAATCTGCTGATCAGATCCCATAATTTGTGTCTATAAGACTTCATTCTTACATTTTTTGCAGCTACCTCCCACAAAATTGGCTTACAACCAAATCTGAATCTCTAAATGCTTGTACTCTTCTCACACCCATTTGTTCTACAAGAGACAAACCATGGACCAAGGCATCATACTCAACATCAGTATTTGAGCATGGGAACTAGAAATGGAAAGCTTTGAGGGTCTTTGATCTAGTCGATAATACTAATCGGATGCCTACTCCAAAGCCGAACTTGCATTTTTCACCATCAAAATATAACATCCATAGGTTGTTGTCACCTGGACCACTAGGCTCTCCCTATTCTTTTACCAATTTTGGAAAGAATTTTTGTCATTGAAGATCATATAAGTGCCTAATCTGGTAGCATGGAAGTTCCCAAACGGGTTGGATTCAATAAACTGGTTGAGGACCTCCTCTTTGGGGGTCCGCTCACTTGTGTCCTCATCTTCTAACATCTCTACACAATACATATCTCCTTTTGAGAAGGAGGTATGCACTACTTTGACACATAGAACCACATTTTTTGCTATGTGTTATAGGTGCAAGGATTCAAACAAAATATTTATCTTTTCCCCATGCTTGGTCTGCAATATTAGATGAGACCAATCAAGCGCTAAATATCCACCAAGCTTTTCTGCATAGTACCTTGAAAGACACATCCTAAACTATAGGGGGATGTCTATCACAACTACTTCATGCGTGACCATTTGGATCAAACATGAGAATAGGGTCAAAGATAGATCCTTGATGCAACCAATGGTCGGAACCTTCTTTCCCTCTAATTGGATGATCCCTTTCTCAAGAGGCTCATACTTGAGTTTCAAGGCATTGACCACTTGTTTAGGCATTACTGTAGTACTAGCTCCTAAAACAATCATGTTAATGTGTAAAAGCTTATCTCCCACAATAAGTGTTAAAAAGAAAGGTGTGGGCTTTGGCGTGCTTACCTCTTTCACCTTTGCACTATCTGCAATGTTCACATATGCCGCAACTCTCAAAGATTGGGGGTCTAATGTGAGCTCCTTTTCTTTAACTTGATCATGCAGTAGAATCACATCCATCTGCGGTATTTGTTCTTCCTTATTTAATTCTTCTTGGAGCAATGTATTTTGTTCTGAAATCGATATAATGTTCCATAGAGGTACATTAGTGGGTGCCTTCTTCAACTACTCAACCAGATTGAGTGTTCCAACTAGAGGGACCTTGGGTTTGAATGGTGGTATCTCTTTCAACTTTAGAAGAGGTTGATCCATCATGGGTGGGCTTGGTGTTTTGTCTATCTGCTTCACTGGAAAAAGTGGAGCTTGCAACTAATGAATGGGTTGGGTATGCACGACTTGCTTTTCTTGTGGCTACGACTGACATGGCTATGGACGTTGTGGAAATTTTTGCATGTACTCTCCAGTGAGCCTTCTTTTAGACCATACATTATAGTCTAATTGTAATTGTGGGGCACTAGTCATTGAGTCATTATTTGCAAAAAATGTGTCATCTTCCATCCAAGAGAAAAGTGCTTGGTCTAGTGCAATATCGAACTCCTCTATAGAGGTTCCTTACATTTGTACTCTAAAGTAGGAATTCTCCATTTCAGAAGACTGATATTCTTCTACACTTGAGAAAATGCCTTGGCTTCTCTACTCTGCTATCTAATGCTGAGGATTTCCCCTCAGAAAATTTTGAGGCATATGACTATGATGACTAAATATTTACTTGGTCTATTCTTGATGTCTTGTAGAGGTATGGTAACTAGGACTATCTAGTTTGCAAGCGTCGATTGTTGACTTCCTCCTTTTGAGGCTCCTTGATATACGTTCTTTTGGTAAAATGGCCATCGTCCTTGATAGATCTACACAAAAGGCTTCAAAGGTACCACTTTCTGTCATTGGATGAGGACTAGCTCATTCACAAAATATTGCATGAGATTCATCATATCGTTGATATCTACTTCTAATGAAGAGGAGCCCAATGTGCTTGGTTGTGCATTAGGGTATATATAAATGGATGGTGGTATAGCAGAGGCACTTGGAGTTGCTTCTTCTTGGGGGCTGCCAAATATTTCCATGAACATGGGCATTGGAGAACGTGGAGGGAGCTTCGCGGTGTCAATACACTATTCTCTATGTGCACACCTAGATTGTATGCATCGAGTAAAACATCTCCTCCTATAGACTACACCATGAATGCAATATCTGAATTAAAATCCTTTAAGTAAACCATGAATTCCATAGCAGTTAGAGGCCTGGTGGTCACAATAATTCTTTGCTATTTTTTTTGAAACTTGGTGTTGAAGTTGCTCATGGCCTCTTACGGGGCCCTTTTGATGGTGATTAGTTTCTGTAGCAAAGAGGAGCGATCTCCATTTTTGGAGAAGCACTCAAATAACTTCTCTTTGAGTTGGTCCCAAGAGCAGATAGAACTAGAAGCCAAAGACCTATACTATTCTTGGGCTTTTCCTTTAAAAAAAGTGGCTAATAACCTTAGAGCAACATTCTCCTCCTCGATGTTATGTACTTTGTGTACCTTCGCTATATTTTGGAGATGTTCGAAAGGGGTGTTGAAACCCTCCTCAAAAAACTTTGGGATGACCTTGAGAGCATTGGTGGGTATGGTGGGCCATATGTCTGGGGGCATAGGTGGTTGTAAGAGACCATTGCTATCCTAGGTTTCAAAATTTCTAGGAGTGAGGGAACCTAGATGAGCCATTGAAAATAGAATCCTATGGACAGGGTACATTGGTACTTTGATTTGGAAGGTTCAACCTCTTGGTGGAGTAGGTAAAGCTCTGATTTGCTGGCTAACACCTCTTACAGGTGATACAAAATATGTAAGTCTTCTCCTTGATACTGAGGTAGGTAACTACGAGTACTGACAATGGCATATTGAAGACACTCTTGTTTGGATACTAGGCATGAAATTTACATATTTTCTTGGTCTAATTTAAGAAATATTTCTAACTTCGAATCAGACATTTGAAAAACTTAGACTCCCACCAGGCGTTCCAGAAAAATAACTGTTGATCATCAAAGATTATGCCTCTCCGGACAACCTTATGGGAAATTCAGTGAGTGGGAGACCAAGTTGCGCCTCACTAAACAACCTCTAGGATTTTTATAGAAAGCTGACTCTTCTTTGTGTTTTGGGGGAAAAGGTAGAAATAAATGTGAACAAAACATAAAAATGGAAATGCACCAAAGATTTTACAACATTTCAAACCTTAAACTATTTATTATAACTGATATGATAGACACATAATGCCACAAACCCTTCATTGTTGGGAAGAGAATGAGTAGCAAAGGCTCAGTGAAATCACGGTACAATCATTCAAAATTTTCCATGGGAAGCACCCATTAAGGTCCAATCAGACATAAGAAATCTCTACAAATTAATAGAAATATCGATAAACTTACAAAAAACTTTTCCCTTTACAACATAGTATGAAGAATGGAAATTTTTTTATGAAAATGGAAAAGTCTAATAGATATAATCTAGTTTCTGAAAGCTAGTATTCAACATAAAAGATTACCATGAAAATTAGCTATGCAAACTATCAAAAATACTTAACACAATGCTTTTAATCATGAATGAAATAGAAGAAAGAAACTTGACAAAGGCCATACCATGCACAATTTCAAAGATTTCTTCCAAATAGATCGAACTTCAATAATGGATGAACTAAAAAAAAAGGTCAGATGCCAATCTAATGATAGTTTAGATTAATATATAACATGCTAGAGAATAATAGTATTTTATAAAACTTTCTACTTCTAAGAAAAGAAACTCCCTACTAGATCTATATCCTTTGAACAGACTTTTGAAGCATTTTTCTAACTTTTTAATCCATGTTGCCAAACCCTATTTATAATCAGAAGAAGAAAGCACCGCCAAAAACATTCCAAAAGTAGAAACTACCAAATTCCTTGCTATGATAGCCCACAATCTGATCCTAAACCTTGATTAGATTGCAACAATCTCCACTCATTAAGTGCCAACTACTTCATAAATGGCTTTCAGATATTTAGCAAAGATAGCTCTCAGAGAACAATTAGATTTCAATCACAGCTTGGAAAAATTCAATCGATCAACCATAGAGGTCAACGATGCTGACTCAAAGGTTCCACCCTGAAAGCAAGACACCCACCACATTTCAATGAACTATGCCCAAAGAGAGCACTGTGCAAAAAAGTCAAACTACATGAAGTGAATAGATGTCATGTCAAGAAAGCGAGGAATCTCATAATTGTGAGAAAATATTTGTGGAAAATTCCCACTTGCACGTGCCTCAACTTATACCTGAAAGGAAAATGATATGTAAAAGCCGTGCAACCACGACGTGGTGCATTTCATGCTTTTAGGAGCATACTTCATTCATTGAGCATGGATTCATCCCGAAGCCAAAAAAGAACAAGGGCTGAAAACCAAAAATATTAAAGGCAAAATTTCTTTACAAAATACACATGGAAAATTACTATTGCATCACATGGCCCTTTCACATCACACTTTTCACTTAATTTTTTATTAAAATAATGAGGTAGAAATATCATGACATATGCCCTTGATTATATGATTATGTATGCTTGTTCTTGTAATAGTATGTTGAGTTTTAATAGTTTATGATTGAATTGTATGTACTAATGTGTGCACTTTGCAAAGTAAGTATTGAACTCTTAAATTAGCTTTAGATAACGAAAAGTATTTGATTGCATAACAAAACTTATTCATATCATATTTTTGAGTGTGGATCCCACTTCCACTCTCACAATGTATGGTGGCTTTATCTTTTCTAGGGAATATGATGATGTGGTTTCCAAGTTAGGTAGAGTTTTATATGATGGAAAACAAGTGGAAATTTATTACTGCATCATTGAAACTCTTTAAATCACATATTTGAGTGTCAGATATAAATTGAAAATTTTAGTACATATAGTGGTCAAATTGTCAGTGTGTGTGGTGAAATACTATAATATTAGTGGCTACATGTTACCCCAAAAAATGAAACACTCCTATTATCCAAGGTATAGTAATTGTGGTATCAAATTGATTACTAATAGACATTCTCATGGCGATGTGTGATAGCCATCAGTATTGTTCACTCAGTGTGATCAATGATCATCATTAAATCAAAATTGAGAGTTGACATCTATGCCAATACTCTTTGAGGATCCATACATATATTCAATTAATAATTCTCAATGTTGTTTGGCATTCCCATAACCACTAATCATCTATTAAAGTCCTGCAACTACCCAATCTACTATTTTCCACCTAGAAGCAATTGATTCATCATTAAGGTGTAGATTCATAGGTAATGGTGAAGTGAAATGAACTAAAAAATAATAATATGGAATGGTATTCGAGACCTCCATTATGATAGATATCACAATATTTTCTTAGTAATTTGTGTAGAAGGTTAACAATTTCTTAGAAATTGATCATGTACATTTGTCACCCATCATGAGTGACTATCACTTTATTTTTTCTTCTAAAGTGATGTATTTATTAGTTGTAGAAGGTTGGAAATCAAGGGAAAGTAATATTTACACTATAAATGACACTTATTTGAAGAAATCCTATTTTTTTTGTTGTATATTATGTGTTCATTCTACCATGATACTTCTAATTATTTTATATGAATGAGGGTTTGATTGAATAATTTTACCATTTTAATTATTTTTATTTGTTAAAGATAAGTAACCTTTAAGGAAGGAAAAAAATCTTTCCTATACAATTTCTCTAGGATTTTATGTTCTAAATTAATACACTGACATAATTCTTTCTAAAAAATAAGTAGGTTTTGTAATATTTTCCTATACATTTGCTATAAAACTATGATTTATTATAGTGGTTGTTCCATTAAGAAATTAATCTTGGGATTAGATCCTAATTCTTTAGGAAGGATTATGGATATAGTCTTCACCCATTTTAATCAATTTTAGGTCAATTGAAAATATGTATATATCTTGGAGTTTCTATTGCACTATGCTATCGAAATAATCATGGCATGAATATTACTATGTATGTAATCAAACTCTTAGTGCAATAAAAAAATGATAGCTCTTCTTTTTGGATAGGAAGATGTAATCTTACTATGTTTAATTCTAAGATGTTATTTATTCTTCTCATTTTTAATGGGAGATCAAAGATTTACTTTTTCATTAAATAATAAAATAATGTAAAAAGTAACATATGATACATAGTATGGTTTACTAATTATGTTTATTTCAAATCTACCAAGTTTAATTCAATCATATGTAATTATTGAGCTTGCAAAGGATGATTTAAAAGGGGCTAAGTATCTTATAATTAAATTCTAGACTGTAATTCCTAATGTGATATCAAAATCTACAATGAATTCTTCCCCTAAGGTAGAGGAGGTTGAATCCCCATCTTGTGAAGCATAAAATTAGGAATAAGTTCTCAAAAATGAAGGATGGAAGGAAAAATATATTTGAAAGCTAAAAAAAATCAGCAAAGTAGGCCATTAGGTCTAGTCTTGAGAAGAGACTAAATCCTTAATGTTAGACAAAGAATATGCACCACTCTATGGAACCTTGAATTCTCCTTTCTAGTAGTTGTAACATGCCCATTGTTCTACATTGTAATTTTACAATGTTTTTACCTGGAAGTGAATAGTTTATGTATATAACACAATGAGAAGTAAAAGTTTTCATTTATCTTCAATAATAAATGCACATAACCTTTCCAAAATATTCCATTGCATAATTAAAGAATCATTTCATCAATATAAGTATGATTTCACTTTACATATATATATTCAAGATAACATTTCACATTTACAATTTCTATATAGATGGACACATGATTACATACATAGCTTCAACAAGCTTACATGAAATTGAAATACAAATGGTTTAGAATGTCCTCCCAAATATTGGTCGTCAACTACATGAGGAGAAGCATCACTTAGATTATTTTTCACCAACCATAGACTTACTACAGTCCCCCACACATCTTCCAAACTTGGTAATATGGCCATCCCTTAGACAAAGAGATTGGTTTGGTAACCTTATCCTTCATATATCATTTATTGAGCATAGTGGTGTTTTCTACATATATAGAGCTACCATAATGTCTACTTCTACATGTATGATATTCCCAACCAAGAATGTAAGTTGGATCATAGTGAACTAACAGTGTAAAAAGTGGCTACATACACTACTTTAGAAAAAGTTTCATCACCTAGTACTTTGAGTGAGGGTCATTTATTTCACCATAATAATTGCTCAATTTGTATTGACTATTAGTATTCTATTCTAAGGTTATCCCCTTTCTTGTGGATTATCCTAACCCCAAGAATAACCTTCCTATTAACTCACATTTAAATGATATTTCTACTAAGTATCTCAATACCACTCTATCTTATGCTATGCACCTAGAGTATTATCATAATGCATATAGTACTAGCATTATACGTATAGCATAATAGTATACATTCATATAAAACCCAATATAGTTTAAATATCTATATAAATATAAACCAAAAAGAAAGGTTTCACAAATACAAGAAACAACCAAGATACATGCAAGCATATCCAAGCATCATAACACACATAAAATACAATGTTTCCAAACATGAAAACATAATAAACAATATTTCCAACATAATAAAAAAGGAGTAGAAATTGACATACCTGTTTAAAGCTCCAATCTATTATTCTTCCCTCCTAGCTTAATTAATCAAGCTCGCTTGTAAATTTATCTAAGAACAACCCAAATTTCACTACTAGCTTCTCACCAAATCTCTTAACAATACTAATGTAAATCAACAAAAAACTCTCCAAATATCAAGCTCTCAACTCACATTGCACATAAAATACAACAAAATAACAATAAGGTAATTAGATTGAAAAGTTTAGCAAATGGTAGAATGAGAACCTCTAGATATATATTAAAGTGTGGGCAAACAAAGGCTAAAAAGAAGCTAATAATTTTGCCACCTTTCTATCCCCATGCAATGAATCATCAAACTAACTTATAGGTTTGCAACACATAACACTCCTCACCTTTCAAATGGCTGAGTTGACTTGTTTCAAGGGACAACAACACTCTTTTACTAAGTCAAATGATCAACAAGCTTCTTAGCAAGTTTCCTATTCAGTTTGCAAATCAAATTCCTTCTTATATTTCTGCCTTGTTTACATTGATTGAGTTTCATGGCTAAGATATTTCTTTTCTAGACTTATGCATAGTAAATATACTTCTTATGCATTTCACATACTATAGCATTGGAACCACAATTCATAAATTGGCACCCTTTAAGATAGCATGGGTTTGACTATTTCTACTTTGTTAAAAATTGCATTCATTTCCTTTTGCAATGTATACACAACACTTCTTATTTCGTGCATGCCTCATAGTCTAAGTTGACTTGGTCTTACGCTTGCTTTATGTGAAGGTTATACTATACAATGGATTACCAAAGCAGCGCTATATGCACCTATGTTTTGTTTAAGATATTTACTATTATTAACTTCAACACTATGTATTGCAATTGTAAATATCTCCAAAGATTATCATTAAAATAAATATTATATATTAATATATATGTATATATTAAACACAAGGAAATAGGGTGCTCCACCTTTAGGATATGGAACACATAGGGGGAAATGGATCTCTCCTATTTTTCTCTTAGTTTATTCAAGGAAACCCTAGAGATCTCAATCTAATGATTCAATTGAGATAAAGGGGTTGTCACAAGGTCTCCTTGCATGTGATTAATCAAAGGGGGTTCACCACTAAGAAAATTCTTAGAAATAAGGAAATGAAAGTAATATGCAAAACCTAACTATATGACCTAGAAAATAATCTTGAAATCATAATGAAAAGTAGAAAGATACAAGGAGGTACCTAGAGGATTGGAGATGACTAAGATCTAAAAACCCTAAAATTTGTTGTTGTTAATGTGTACAAGGACTCATATTCCAAAAACTAGAATTTCATAGTGACAAGTTTGAATCCACTGAAATTTGGTAAAAGTGCTATACCAAGATTCATACACCAAAAGTAGCGATTTAGTCCCATTCTGCTTTTTCAAAAAGTTAGTGTAATCAATGGAAAATCTCAAAATTATTATTAAGTGGTTAGCACAATAACAAAAAATCCAAAGAAGTAACCAAGTACAAAGGAAGTAATGTGAAGACAAAAGGGATGAAGTTACCCTAAGTCTCCACCTTCCATGATTAACCTTTGTTACACCTCCTAGCTTGCAGATAAATAAAAATGCCCTCAGATTTATGAGCAACTATGACATGTGCCTAAGTCCTATGCAAGTGTTGAAGGATTTGCATAAATGAAAATAACCTAATAATAAGCTAGAATGACAAATGACTGCAAATGTTAAATGACAAATAACCTAAGTTGACAGAAAATAGACATGAACCAGAGAGAGACCATTGACAGGAACTGGAGGAAACCAAATGAGGATAAAATTGCCCTTTTATAAAAATTGCAATTTCGAATGTGTGGCCAGGATGAGAAGATGACCAAAAACCCTAAGATCAATGATCAAGATTAAATGTTGTTGTGCATTAGGGTTAGGTCAAAATTAGGGCAATGATAAGGATGAAGGGCCAAGATTGAATTATAAGATAATTCAATCAAGGGTCGAAATTAAATGAGAAGTCAAAAGTCAAGAATTAAATTGGAAGATAAGGCTGGCACGGACAAAGAGGTTGCTGGAGAAATTAAATAATAAAATTTATTTACTCTAGCTGACCAGTAAATAATTAAATAATCAAGATATTATTTAATTATGGAGGAATGTGACAAAAGGAATTATTTTGAATTTAAATAATGATTTTAATTCAAAATTCAAGAGAATTGGCTAAATTAAATAAATCAAATTTATTTAATTTTAGTAAGAGAAACAGCTAATGAATAATTAAATAATTAAATTAAAATTATTTAATTATAGTGGAAAGTGGACAATTAAATAAATCAAATTTATTTAATTTTTAGAAGAGGGGGACTTAATTAGTGACGTAATTAAATAAATAAAATTTATTTAATTAATCAAGGAGACATAAAATGACAAAGGGAAATTAAATAAATTATGAAATTTATTTAATCAAAGGAAGACTTAGATGACAGAGAGAAATTAAATAAATTATGAAATTTATTTAATCAAAGGAAGATTTAGATAATTAATGACGTATTAGATAAATAAATAATATTTATTTATTTAATAATCAAGGAGGAACAAATGACATGAATTAATTAAATAATTATGAATTATTTAATCAATAGTCGAATGTGGACCAAGGACATAATTAGATAACTTAATTATGCTAGGACGAAGGTGGTAAAAAAATGAAGCTTGCAGGCCTAGGTCATTTTTAGGTGTCTACATTTTGCCCCTCTTTGTCATAATGTCGCTTGTCGTATTGTGACAAAGAAAATACGTCAAAAATATGCCCCAGCGAAGGTACGGAGTATTCCTGCCCCCTCGGGAAATTTTCAAATTGTGGGTCGGCGCCAGAAAAATTTGCAAAAGGTCCCGATAAATCAATTTGATGGCTAGAAAAACAACGGCACAGTCGGTTTCAGATTCTGACATGTTTAAAGCAACTTACGGGGAGGTCAAAGGTGCGGAAATGAGCCTCCAGTATTAACTGCAGTTGAAAAATGTCACTTTCACCCTATAAATAGATGGTCAAAGGGGTAAAAGTCAATTCACTTTCACTATTCACCTTGTAAATCTTGAGAGCTCAGAGCAAAAGGCGCAGCAGCGACGATGGTGATTCCAGTGACAGAGCACCGCGGAGAGATCGTGAGGACCTTCAGACGGCCAGAGGGCTCAGGACCTGCGGTATGTACCCTAAACTTGCTTTGTCATTTTCTCGATTTACGTGTTTTTTTATGTTTTCTAGGATAGTGAACGAATGCGCCGCGACGCATATGCGTTCGCGTTCGCCACAAGTGACTTCGCGTTCGCCGCATTTGATGCGTCGCGACGCAACTGAGTCAAGTAAACAACCCACGGCGGCGGTTTGTGCCGCATTCGATATTTGGTGCGACGCAAGTGCTTAATAGAATCGCATTTGACCTCTCAAATGCCGCAATCGCATATTTGAGACGCAACCGACTGTTTAAATGTCGCAAATGAAATAACGCGCCGCATTCGCAATGTGGCGACGCAAACGCCTAAATTCGCGGCGCAAGTGTTATCCAGCGACGCAGTTGACTTAGTGCAACGCATTTGATTTTTCGAACGACGCAGTTGTGTTTTTGAGACGCAACTGCAATTTTGCGACGCATTTGCCCCTTTTTTTTTTTTGATTTTAACTTGTTTTGATGTTTTCATGCCCTAAGTTATTTTCTATGATGGTCACAGTTGTCCAAAAGGTGCTAATGCAGTGTTCGTCCCTTTGCAGAGGCAGCTTGCCCCTATTTACACGAGGGAGAGCAGACCGAGGACCTTTCGGTTTGGCGATCAGCTAGGCCCGCGAGAGCGGCGACGACTGATGAGACTCGGCTTATTCCACGCTGCATTCATGCCAGCCATTCGGGCGAACAGGGGTTTGCTGATGGCGCTGTGCGAGAGATGGCATTCGGAGACCTGTTCCTTTCACCTGCCGACAGGTGAGGCTACGATCACTTTGGAGGATGTCTACCGCATTCTCTGGATTCCGATTCGAGGGGAGCGGATCGTTTACGATCCCCGCCATGGCGAGCAGACCTTCCGAGCGTACTACCAGGATCAGGGTGCCGGACTCGGCATTGAGGGTTACGAGATCCATTGGGATTTCCTGGCGGAGCATTACAGTCGCTTTGATGCATTTCTGGCGACTCTGATTGGTGGGATTTTGGTACCTGACCGACGAGGACACGGATTTCCGATTGGCTGGGGGGATGTCATGGTCGGCATGCGGCGAGACAGGACAGTTTACGCATGGGGTCCCTGTTTGCTGGGGACGCTTTATCATCAGCTGCATGACGTTGTGTACAGGAGAGGAGAGAGTATCTCCTGTGGGACCACATTGATGATGATCTGGGCATGGGAGCATATTGCCATATTCCGCCCTCCGATCGACAGACCACAGCTGGCCGAGGGGATGCCTTATTCGTACTATTATGCCGGCGCATTACAGCAGACTCATATAGGTGAGACAGGGTGGTGGCGACATCGGATTGACACCATGGTGACTTTCATCTGGAGACCCTACAGGGACTGTGAGGCATGGGATGATGAGGATGATCATCTCAGTTTTTGCAGGCAGTATCGATACCTCATTGGCCGGACAGTACAGACATCGCTGATTATTGAGATGTATCTGCCACAGCGTGTACTGAGACAGTTCGGGGAGCAGCAGGATGTACCGATGGGGACAGCAGAGTATGCCCGATCGTCGAGAGAGCATGCATGGGGGCCGGCCATCCCAGTGGCCTTCGCGACGCAGCAGATTGACGGGCTAGTAGCCCAGGCTTGGGGTTGGAGAGGTGGAGCGGCAGATCCAGGTACCACGCCAGCCTATGAGCTCTGGTGGCAGGCACGCCGACCCGTGCCATTGACAGATCCTGACGGGCCAGCGCCAGTTGACAGGCGGTCAGTGATTCCACGAGTGACGCGGGCCAGACGAGGGGGCAGAGGCAAAGATGGGGGCAGAGGTAGAGGCAGAGGCAGGGGCAGGGATGGAGATGGAGGGAGGGGTGGTGATGGAGGGAGGGACGGAGGCAGGGGTGATGATGGAGGGCGAGGTGGAGAGGGAGGCCGAGGTGGAGATGACGGTGGAGATGGCAGGAGGCGACGGCGGGATGGACAAGTACCAGGTCGCAGGTTGCGACAGCGCGTGTCGAGGGTAGCATTAGATGCTATCCCCGAGGTCGGTGAGGAGGGGGAGATGGAGGAGCAGCCCAGACAGGAGAGAGAGGGCGAGGGGGGACAGGAGGGGGGGCCAGAGGTAGGGGGACAGGAGGAGGAGGTCAGGGCACCAGAGGCGGATGTGGCCGGGGAGGAGGAGGCGGAGGGGGGGAGACAGGAGACGGAGGTGGCAGGAGAGGAGGAGACGGCGGTGGCAGGAGAGGAGGATGATGATGATGATCTGGAGGATGAGGCCATAGGTGAGGCGGAGAGACTCCTGAGATGGCAGATGGTGGAGGGTGAGGAGGAGATACCATCCTCAGAGTTGCCACCGGATGCTACAGCCGATCAGCGAGTGACCAATCTGCAGCAGAGACTAGATGCCAGCCAGGCACAGGTGAGATCCCTGCAGTCAGCACTGGAGGTAGCCCGTGTGGAGCGGGATCAGGCGGTGATCTGCCAGCAGGATTCAGCACGATGGTGCACAGAGTTCGCGGCCCTATGTACAGGACCCATAGGGGACATGGCTCGGGAGTTGGCCAGGGTGAGCATGAGGCTAGGGCAGTACAGGACATTATATGAGCAGGCAGTGCCACCAGAGCAGCGAGATCCTACCCTGTCTCGATCACAGACGAGGACAGGCAGTGGGCACAGGTCGGGTAGTGGCAGTGGTACCAGGAGCCACAGCAGTGCCGGAGGGTCGACTTCCACAGGACACACATCAGGCCGCAGATCACATCACTCGCGCAGGCATACTCCGAGTCATCATTCGGGGCACAGTCAAGGTTCCATTGGGTCAGCTCAGAGGTCAGTACAGGGTCAGCCACCAGTGACAGATCCTACCGCTTTTCAGAGTCCAGCAGCAGTGACCTCACAGGTGTTTACTACTGTTGAGATGATGCCTTCACTCAGTATTCCATCAGCGCCACAGACACAGGCCACTACAGGACCATCCCTTGCTTCAGCGGCCGTGACAGAGTTGCCTCCACCACATTCTTCTCCCCGAGGGGATGATGAGAGCCTTCCCTAGGGCATATTTGTATTGTGACACACTATATTATTGTTGAGCCTGCGAGCTCCATTTTTGGGATATCCATTGATTTTATCCTGTGACCTTGCATATTTTTGAGATGATATTTATATGATGATGCAGTTTTGATGCGGCCTATATGTGTTATGTGATGTTCTATGCATTATGTGTGTATGATGTACGATGCTTATTTTATGATGCCATTTGTGTATTATGATGTCTATGTTGTGATTTTTGATGCCATGATGATGCAATATTCGTATGCTTATGTTAATGATGTGCATGATGCATTTATGTAAAATATGCAATGATGATGATTATGTTAATGCAATGTTTATGATTATGTATATGATGGAATGCCATGTATGATGTTATTTAATGCCATGTATGATGTATGTATGGACCTAATGCAGTGGATATAGCATGTATGCACTTATGTTTTTGAATGACACAGGATATCATCGCAGGATGGACAAGAGAAGACGACGGGACCGATGAGAGAAGATGACCAGACCAAAAAGGAGAAGACCTATGAGAAGATGCAAATCCTTCAAAACTTTACTATAGGACTTTTAATATTCGTTGCTCTTTAATCATCATTGGGCAAACTGTTGTAATGGTCAACAAACACCAAGATATGACGTAGATCCAAGTGTGCAAGGTCGTACCATTACCCAAGACAGAACAGTCACAGACAAGGATGGTTATGACTCATACTAGGAGCATGCTTGCCCCAGTCTTGTCGTCATAATCAACCACAGGCAGAAAAAGACAATGACAGATCATGAAACGTCGTGGCTTCTCTAAATCCTGTTGCCAGGACATCCTTGAGAAACTAGTAGCATGATTGTCAAAATACAAAAAGAAAGAGTCCTTACCATGATATGTCGTTGTTTTTCTAAATCCCAAAATCAGGACCTCGCTGAGAAATTAGTAGTCATGCGTGTCAATTGACATGATACGTCGCTGCTTCTCTAAATCCTACTTAGTGGGATCTCGCTGAAAAACTAATATCATGATAAAAAAAAAAAACAAATGCCAAGTGTTTTCCAAGTGCGTCTGGATTCCGAGTGCATTGATGTGTCAATGTAAATTTAAATGATGCCAAGATGAAAAATGCCGAAGGTTTCCATATTCAGGAAGGACACATCCTGAATAATGTCGATGTCTAGGAAGGACACATCCTAAAACACCAATGTCAGAGTTTTGTTCTTCAGAAGGACACATCTGAAAGAACGTTATTGTCGAGAGGAATGATCCTTAAGTGTCAGAAAGGATCCCTCGAAAATGTCAAATGATAGGGACGATGCCTAGGAAGGACACATCCTAAGGCACCAATGTCAGAATTTTGTTCTTCAGAAGGACACATCTGAAAGAACGTTGTTGTCGAGAGGAATGATCCTTAAGTGTCAGAAAGGATCCCTCAAAAATGTCAGATGACAATGCCGATTCCTAGGAAGGACACATCCTAAGGCATAAATGACAGAGGTTATTCTTCAGAAGGACCCATCTGAAAGGTAACCAAGAGTTGATAGTTTGACTGGTTGCGATAATTTGACTTGTTTTGACTAAGTTTGACTTGTTTTGACTAAGTTTGACTTGTTTTGACTGAGTTTGACTTGTGTTTGATTATATGCCAATGTTGCCCTAATGAGATTGTCATGTTGAGTATAAGATTGCTTTACTTTGTTTTAGGAGCTTTCCTCGTACAGAAAATAAGTGAAGACTTTTGACGTGTGTGCCAACGTTTTGCCACGAACCCTAATGGACTGACCTAGTGCGGCCTCGGGGGCTCATCGATAGATGGCCTTGCCTACGTCATACACTCAGAGACCTCGTAGTTCGACACGACCAATGACTTTGTCTTGATGGGAAAAGATTGCGCCATGATTTATTTTGACAAACCTAATAGGACTGACCTAATGTCTCGGGGACTCAAGTATGAGTCTTGCCTACGTAGCAAATGCGCAGAGACAACGTAGTTCGGACAATGACATGGACTTAGTGACTTGATTGACTTATACCGAGATGACAGTGCACTTGTGTGTCTTGCGCGGTCGAATGTTTTGCTTGGTTTTCTTCAGGACGTTTTATGATTTTTAGGTCTTTTTTCAGGACATTTTACGATGTTTTTGGCTTTTAGGACTTTTTGATGTTTTTGGCTTTTTTCAGGACTTTTTATGATGTTTTTGACTTTTTTCAGGACTTTTTATGATGTTTTTGATCTCACGTGTCACCACTGTAGTCGCATGATAAACATTATGCCCCCAGTCAGGTTTAAGACTTAGCCATTTGCAAGGGATACAGATAGGATGTTGTTGACTTGTTGGACACACAGTCGTCAGGACTTGATGTCGATCGTTCGTCCACTAGGACAGGTAGAGCAGGACGTGATGGTGACTTGCAGAATAATGGCGAAGACAGCCTTCATCCTAAGCCAAGTTTAGACCAAGTGACAATAGATGGCAGAGCAATGATTGATTACGCATGGCGCCTGTTTGCCAAGTTTTCACCATGGTACCTGTCCAAAGCGCCTGTTGCCAGGTTTTCACTATTGACGAATTATTTTTCTTTTTACTATTTTTGTGATTTTTTGATTTTTTTGGTGTCACCAAGACGCCTGTTTGCCAGGTTTTCATCAAGGTGACGATTTTTTTCCATTTTTCAATTTTTTTGTATTTTAGGGTCCTCCAGCTTTGTCCTCTGATGCTATGAGTAGAACTTTCGGAGATGTAAACTGTTGATGGGTTCAGTCAATTGTTCCCCATCTGGAGTCGCCAGTTGATATGCTCCAGAACCAAAAGAATATATGATGATATATGGACCCAACCAGTTTGGTTCAAACTTTCCTGGCTTTTCTCTGTCTGCTTGATTCTTAGGGTTCTGCATGAGAACCAGGTCGCCAATGTCAAACCTTCTGACCATGACCTTTTTATTGTAGCTGCGACAAAGGCGATTTTGATATGCCTGGAGGTGATTCAATGAGTTTTGTCTTCTTTCGTCCAGCATTTCCAGCTCGTGCAAGCGTGATTGTCGGTATTCCTCTTCATTAGCTAGACCCTTCAAAGAGACCCGTAGCGAAGGAATTTCGACCTCAATGGGTAAGATGGCTTCCGCGCCAAAAACCAGGGCGAATGGGGTAGCTCCTCTGGGCGTACGAATGCTAGTTTGGTAAGCCCACAGGGCAGGGTTAAGTTGTATGTGCCAATCACGACCAGCGTCATTGACAATCTTCTTAAGGATCTTGATAATGGTTTTATTCGACGCCTCAGCTTGGCCGTTTCCTTGGGGGTAGTATGGGGATGAAAAGTGGTGTTGGATATGGAATCGCTCACATAACTCACGTACGTCTTGGTTTTTGAACGGACGTCCGTTGTCAGTGATGATGGACTGTGGGAGGCCATACCGGCAAATGATGTAATTGAGGATAAACTTCGATATTTGTTTGCCAGTAATGTATGTCAATGGAATGGCTTCGATCCACTTTGTGAAGTACTCAGTGGCGGTGATAATGAATTTATGGCCGTTGGAGGAAGTTGGATGAATCTTACCCACGAGGTCGAGTCCCCATTGAGCGAAGGGCCACGGAGAAGTGATTGGCCGAAGTTCCTGTGCTGGAGCATGGACCAAATCACTATGGATCTGACACTTGCGACAGGTTCTGACATATTCTATTGCATCTTTTTCCATTGTCGGCCAATAATATCCAAGTCTCGTTAGTTTCTTAGCCAGAGTAGGACCACTCGAATGAGATCCGCATATACCATCGTGTACTTCTCGTAAGGTCGTACATGCTTCATCGGTGTCAAGACATCTAAGGAGGGTACTGTCGAAACTACGGCGGTATAGGGTGTCACTGATAATGGCATACCTTGCGGATTTTCTAATGAAGGACTTCCTTTGGTTATTGGATAGGTTCGATGGAAGGGTGTGAGTCTTTAGATAGTCATAAATGTCCTGATACCAAGGAGAGTGGGGACCAACAAGTTCACAAACCATTTCCGACTCTGGGATATCATATGCTGGTATCAACAGCTGTTCTACTAGGAACTCAAATTGCGACACATTTTTAGGGATGTCCAAGAGAGAACTAATAGTAGCCATTGCGTCTGCTGCCTTATTCTGTACCCTGGGGATTTGTTCAAAAGACACTGATTGGAAGTATGTTAGGAAGCTATCCACCATCCTCTTGTAAGGAAGCAACTTCTCATCCTTTGTTTCATAGTCACCATTCACTTGTTTGATTACTAGCTGGGAATCCCCGAATACAAGCAATGTCTGAATTTTCCATTTGATTGCCAACTTGAGACCTGTAACTAGTGCTTCGTATTCGGCGATGTTGTTTGTGCAAGGGAAAGCAATTCGAAATGACTTAGGAATTGAATCCCCTTGTGGTGTGATGAACAAGATTCCAGCCCCTGAGCCATGACCAGTGTGAGACCCATCAAAATACAGCTTCCATGGTGTTGCTGGTTCCGTATGAAAGATGGACTCGTCGGGAAAATCAGTTACCAACGGATGAGAGGCTTGCATTGGTGCATCTGCCAGTTGATCTGCTATTACTTGCCCTTTTATTGCCTTGCGTTCAACATACTGTATGTCGTACTCACTTAGGATCATGACCCATTTTTCCAATCGGCCTGTTAACGCTGCTCGACTTAATAGGTATTTTAATGGGTCAATCTTGGCAACCAATTGCGTCTGATGATTAAGCATATAATGCCTTAGTTTTTGGGCTGCAAAGACAACTGCGAGACATGCACGTTCAATGTATGTATAATTCAACTCATAACCTATCAGTGTGCGGCTGATGTAGTAGATTGCTCTTTCTTTCCCTTCATGATCATTTTGAGCCAGTAATGCCCCCAGTGCCGAATTAGTGGTCGAGATATATAGAATTAATGGCTTTCCATGAATAGGCGACATGAGAACTGGTGTTGATAGCAGGTAATCTTTGATTTGCTGGAAGGCCTGTTGACATTTATCTGTCCATACGAAGGGGACACCTTTGCGTAACAGATACTGGAATGGGTGGCACTTATCTGCCAACTGTGCTATGAAGCGGCGAATAGATTGTACTCTGCCTTGCAGGGTTCTGAGTTCACTGATCCCTCTAGGTGGAGGCATGTCTATGATTGCTTTAACCTTTGCCGGATCGATCTCTATGCCTCTTCGGGAAACTATGTATCCCAATAGCTTACCTGACGTGACGCCAAAAATACATTTCTTAGGGTTTAACCGCACCTTGTACTCTTCTAGTCTCTTGAAGATTTTGTCAAGTACCTTCAAATGATCTTTCCTTGTTGCTGATTTGGCCAATAAGTCGTCTACATAGTCTTCCATTATATTGTGCATCATGTCATGGAAGATCGTGGTCATAGCCCTTTGGTATGTGGCACCTGCATTTTTGAGGCCGAAGGGCATGACGTTCCAACAGTATGTACCCCATGGGCAAGTAAATGCTGTTTTGTGTTGGTCCTCAGGAGCAATGCGGATTTGATTATAACCCGAGAAACCATCCATGAGGGATAGCATCTCATGTCCTGCAGTTAGATCGACTATGATGTCAATGTTGGGCAAAGGAAAGTCATCCTTTGGACATGCTTTGTTTAAGTCTCGGAAATCTGTACATACCCGAATTAGTCCATTTGGCTTTGTCACCGGCACTAGGTTGGAAATCCATTCAGCATAATCTATAGACCTTATGAATTCGGCATCCAGTAATTTCTTTAACTCGGCCTTAACCAATAGAGCAACTTGAGGGTGCATCTTGCGCAACTTCTGCTTGACTGGTTTAGCATTGGGTACTAGTGGCAGATGATGTAGAACCAGTTTGGGGTCCAATCCTGGCATGTCAGCGTAGGACCATGCAAAGTTTATTTTCCGTTCTGCAAAGAATTTATGAAATTCCGGTTTCTCTTCATCTGTCAATGATGCCGCAAATAGTACCATCTTGGGGTCTTCTGGAGTCGAAATGTTATCCTCTATGGTGTCCTCAACAAGCATGGCTGATCTCTCCTGTTGCACGGGGAGAAAGTCCAGTCCTCCATCTTTGGGCGCCTCCGAGAGGTTTTCACCCGCAGATACGTCCTTTGTTTTTACTATTTTACCGTCAAGAGGTGCCTTTCGGTTTTCACCTAGAGACGTTTCATTTTTTACTTGATTTTTATTTTTGCGACTAGAGGACTGAACCGTCTCACCAAAGTATGCCGCGCAATCCAAATCAATAGTAAATCCTGATCTGTGGTCCCCACTGGGTATGCCCTCGCGTAATCCCATGAATTCAGCAATGGCTTCATCATTTTGGAATGTGTCTAGAACTGGCGGTCCTTGTTGGTCCCAATCGACTAGTTCAGGGTAGACTAAGGAAATGCCGTCGTCACAGCTAGTGAATTCGGGTGAGGATGCGGATAGCATACAGATAGATGTGTTGATGTTGTAGATGAGGTTATCATCGTCCAACTCGACATCGGACTCTACCCAGTATTCTCCTTCACTAGTGTCATATTCGTTGTCATAATAAGGGGTGAAGGTTTGAGAGTCCTGGTTATCAATATTATCTGATACTTCAGATAGGTTAGACTGAGGGGGTTCGGATGGTGGTTGTTGCGTGTCATGAGATGTGGTAGTGGGATTTTGACTGTTTGGTGCCCGGTCAATTTTGAATGTTTGCCAAAATCGTTGTTCAGAGGTCAATTCCCCTGGTTCAACAAACAAATCATCAAGACAACAGTCACTTAGGGATCGTTCGGAGCCAAATTCCCACTCGTGGGAGTCTGTTTCAGATAGGTATTCCCTAGTAGTCTCAACACTTTCAGAAGCATGTACTTGCTCACTGGAAAGTTCATGGGTATGTCGATCGCCATTGTCGAGTGATCCAAACCCTAATCCAAGATACTTCGGAATTTGGAAAGTTTCTATGGGTTCTCTTCGACCAGTTTTATTTTTTCCAAGGCCACTAGTACCATCGTAGCCTTTAGCCTTCATGATATTGTAACCCTTGCCATATCTCTGGACTGGTAGTGGAGGTAATGAGACTGTGTCCTTGTAGATCCATCCTGTGATATCGGCAAGGTCTTCATCACTCATGTCTCCCCACTTGATGAAAACTGTATTCGGTGGAACTTTGAATGTTTCTTGCGGTTCCATTCTGAAACATGGTCGACCATGTATCTTTGGAGGAGTGGGTATTGTAGTTATGCTGTATGCTGTATTTAGTTTGAACTCTCCGCAGCCGAGGTCCTGGATTTTATCGGTTGATTCGGTCTTAGGGTTGGTGGAGGGTTGTGATATGTCAGAAGACGTGGATGGAGTGGATGTGGAAGATGACCCGAGCATGGAAGGGTCGATGTATTTGGACGAGGAGCCAGATGCTTCTCGGTTAATAGGTACTTGGTGTTCGGAGATACCCCTTAAATTGGTACAATATTGGAAAGGGTCGGGGTCTCCATATATGGTGACTTCTGTACCGTCAAAAGGGAACTTGAGGCATTGGTGGTATGTTGACGGAACAGCTTTCAAAGCGTGGATCCATGGACGGCCAAGTAAAATGTTATATGGTAGTTCCAAATCCAGGACCTGGCAAGTTGTGTCGACAATGAGTGGTCCCACTCGGATAGGGAGAGAGATAACACCTCGCGAAGAGCGTTCCTCGTCATCATATGCTTTGATCACTATGCTTTTTGTTGGGTCTACGCATGCATCAGAGAATCCAAGAGCCTTAACCAGTTTAAGGGAGCATATATTCAACCCTGCTCCGCCATCTATTAAAACCCGTCTAACCTTGTGCTTGTGGACAAAAACTTCTATGTGTAACGCATCATTGTGGTTGGTTTTTGATGATGAGTAATCCTGATCTGAGAAAGTGACATGGTACGGCGTGGTGAGATATCCCACCATAGTTTCAAACTGATTGACATCAATGTCCTTCGGGACCGACGACTCTAAGAGAGTTTTATCCAGGATTTCTTTGTGTGCGGGAGAAATACGAAGCAGCTCAAGGATAGATATTTGCGCAGGAGTCTTGCCTAGTTGGTCAATGAGATTGAACTGACTTTTGGGTTTCCACTGTTGTGGGGTTGAGACAGATTTTGGTTGTTTAGCAGATGAAGCTGGTTGTGATTGCTTAGCAGATGGGCCTCCTACAATGATCTTGGCTTGGCCAGGGGGAGGTGGACCATCTATAGTGACCTTGCCACTTCGTGTAGTAGCATTGCACTGTGGTGCTCTCCTGATCGTAATGGTGTTGATGTATTCCTCGTCCGTTCTAACATTATTGATTATTGGTCCACCAGAGTAATCGTACTTGGCTCGGGTGAAGTTAGCCTGGTTTTGTGGACCTGAAGTGGAAGCATTATGGGGACCATGATCCTGTAGTGGATTCTTGTGGATAGTATGATCTGAGTTGGAATTGAATTGCGATCCACCTACTTCAATGGTGCGATTTTCAATGAGGTCTTGGATTACATTTTTCAGTTGTCGACAGTTGGAGGTTGTATGCCCTTTGACTCGATGGTATTCGCAAATTGCGTTGTCATCCCACCATGCTGGTTTGAATTGTCCTGGGTCATAAGGTTTTATTTCCGGAAGTGTGATGACCCCATGTTGGATACATTTCTTGAGGACGTCTGCAATGGGTTCACCTAAATTGGTGTATGTGCGACCTCTAGGGAATTGTCTTTGTTGACGATATTGTCCTTGACGGTTTTGATCATTTTGACTGTTCGAAGGAGTATTGGGGGAAGGTGTCAGTGTCGTTGTTGGTCTATTTTGTTGTTGTACCCCTTTCAGAGCCAATACGGGACTTGCGGTCTTGGCGTCTACGACACCATCGTTTGTGACATGTTTATTCTTGACCCAATATTTGTTTTTGTCAGCGGGTGGGTTGGTGTTTGTGTTTTTGGAACCATACCTCAGTTCTCCCTTTGCGATAAGGGCTTTCTCAATTTGGACCCCCTTTTCCACTAATTCTGTGAAGGTTGTGCAACAATGTATTTGCAATGCGAATTTGAGGGGCCCTAAAAGTGTTTGGACAAACATGTCAACTTTTTCTCTTTCAGGGATGTCAATGTGACATCGACTAGCGAGGCTTCTCCATTTTTGAAAGAACGGGATAAATGTCTCACCCGACTCTTCTTGTGTGAGATTGCACAAACTAGTGATAGAGGTGTCCATGTCAATATTGTATGCGTAATTTTTTATGAACCTTCTTTTGAGCTCATCCCATGTTTGGATATCTTTTTGCGTTGAAAACCATTCAAGGGCTTGACCCGCCAAACTTTTGGAGAAAAGTCTCATCAAGTATGTGGGTTCGTAGGCGATATCCATACAGTTAGTTGCGAATTCGCGAAGATGTTCAATGGGATTTGTTTTGCCTTTGTATTTAGTGAAGTTGGGTGACACATATCCCGGCGGAAATGCGGGCATACGTAAGTTTGTGTCGAATGGGTACACATCCAAGTCATATGATATTTCGGATTTCCCGCCTGTAATGAGCATGTTTTGCATTTGCTTCGCCATATCCCGCACTGTTGTTTTGAGTTCATCTATGGTGGGGTCATTTACATTTCCATACGTTGAATTGCCTGGTATACCATGTGTTCCCGCGGGAGTATAGGTGTATTGTGGCGGTACGGGTTGTTGTGGGACGTATGATGTGTGTTGTTGGTATTGGAAGTTGTGGTTAGGTGCATGTTGATGAGTGTGAACGGTGGATGAGTATGTTGGAATGTGTCCCCCAGCTGTGCGTGTCATTATTTGGGGTATGTTGTGACCATGAATGTTATGATGTATTAATGATGTCATGGGTTGGGTTATTTGGCTCTTTTGTGTGAATTGCTGATTTTGCACAAGGGGAACATTGGTATTTGTACCTTGGGAGGTAATGACGTTTGACTGTGTTGTCATGTTCACGTTTTGTTGTTGTCCTTGTATAAAGATACGTCCTGTGGCTCCTCCCAAAGGATGTTGTGAACTATTACTGAATGCTTTCGTTGAAGTTGTGTTCATGGTAGTAGATGTAGTTGTCAAGGGGGAGTTGTGATGACTTGATGATGCCCCCGTGGTATTTGTTGTTGTGATAACAGGAGGGTTGGAATAATTTGCCGATGGTGTCAGGGAACCAAAAGTGGTTGTGTTTAATTGGGGTAGTGTCGTGGATGTTGTGGATGATTGTGATCCCCCAAGAGACGTAGTGTTTATTGTATTGGAGATGTTTGGGATGTTGGATGTGGTATGCAATGTCGTTGTGTTAAGAGGGATGGTGCTTGTAGTATTTAGGATTTGACCACTGTGCGAGGTGTTGTGAACATTGTTGGCATTAGGATCATGTAGCGAGTTACTGTCAAATCCTGGTGGTAACCTAGCTCCTTCACTCAAGAGCATAGCTACGAATCTGTCCCTGTCGTGGCGCGCTATTTTTTCAGCCAACTGATAGACTTCTGGGTTTTGTGTCAATGCTTCTATGTGTTCTTGAAGGAGTTGACCGTTTTCATCTCTTTGCATGTAGCGTTCGAATGAGTTGTTAGGTGGGGATTGTGTTGTCACTGGAAGTTGATTGTCTAGATTGGTAAAGGGATCATTCACGGTCCAGTTTGAGTCATGTGGAGGACTGTTGGGATCTTGCCTAAAGTTTTCCATTTGTCTTTTGCGCTTTTGAAGTCTGGTTTCGACCATAAATGAGATTGCTCAAAGGGGATGTCCACTAAATGCAAGTATGACACTAGGTGAAATCTAAGGTTCAAACTGACGACTAAAATGACCACTGTTTTTGGATTTTTGTGAATAAGGTATGCAATGTGGATGCAATGTGAAATGAGGCTATCTAAGCACTTCTAGGCTTGAACTTTGTTTTCGATTTGGACTGCTAGAGGACTTTGTTGTTAATGACAAGTTGACAAGATGACTAATGAGTCTTCCTAACTAGACTTTTGAGTTGGGAGAAATCTCACAAAAGAGGACAATGACTAAAAGGATGTTTGATAACTTGGTCCAAAAGGGTCTAATTTCGAAAACAATGATTTTGCCAAGGGGTGCTTAAGATTTGTCTACTCCTAAGTATGCAAGATATGAACCTAGGAACAACGTAATGTTGAATGTATGCTACTAAATGGGGTGAGGTGTGAAACCTAAGGTGATCAAATGCAAGCTAAGGGACAAAATTTTGAGCAATTTCAAATTGGGTTGCTGGCAGAATCCTTCTAATGACAGAGTTTGACAGATGGTTGACAGTTTGGGGGTCTCTGGTTTCGAATGTGCAGTTTTAAAAATTTTGACAGGCAGATGCGTCTCAGTTTGGCAATTGCGTCTCTGTTTATCAGTTGCGGTTCATTGTTTCACTTGCGGCTTTCTGACTGTCAGATGCGACTTGGTTTAACAGATGCGACTTTTAGGGTTACACATGCGTCGCGACGCATACAGATGCGTTGTTATAAATTTCAGATGCGGTTTATCAGAGCAGTTGCGTTACAAAATGTCAGTTGCGGTTCGACAGATATGACAGTTTTGTTTCAAAGTGATTTTTGTGGTATGTTGATGGAAGTTTTTGATCTGTTTGATGACCGTTTTGTTTGGACTGTGACAAAACCAGAATGCACTTGACAAACACAGCGTTTTAAGGGATAACCAAACACACATGAGATAAGCACAATCCTAGAAAGGCCACTAGGCCTTGGGTTTGTATACTTGATATAGCCCACCAATTATACCCCGGATTGGTGATGAACACCTTTCCTTCTCGAGAGCGGATAGCTTAGAATTTGGTGGCATTGGCTCCCCTCCACGGCTCATTAACGTCATTCGAGCACACCAAATTCGGATTCATTGGGTAGTGACATCCCAAGAATTGCTATCTCTACTCAAGGGGATCAGTAGTGAGTAATCTTCGGGCATGATACTGTACCCTACACTATATCAAGCAACGGCCAATAGAACGGTTGGACACTAAGACAAGAGGTGTTTAATTCGGGCATTCCGTTCGTGGGCGTGATCCATGCGGCGAGAGTCCCCTTTCGGATCCATCTCGTCAGGAACCACGCTCGTGATTCTTGGGCTTTCCCCAAGAACCCACTTTTCTATACCGGCTGGAAGTCCCTCGGTGTCAGGGTGCTACCGGTCTGAGTCGTCCTGGGGTGAGTACTTTTTCCCACCAGAACAGGCCCAAGTTCTAGAGTCGGTAACCGTTTCTCTTACACCCAGGATCGCACGAATGCGCAAGGGGAGAGGATACTCCGATATACCGAATCGTGAAGGGTAAAATAACAATAAAGGAATGGGTCTGGTTTTCTGATCACAAGGTTTTCACCAAGTGAGAGCATACTCACCTACCACTCCACAAGCACACTCAAGCATGAAAGACATGATTCGTTTTAAAAGCACCAAATTCAAAGTTTGCTAATCTAGGAATAAACAAGCACGCTGTTTGTTTTCTCTTTCTTTGACATGCGAATCTGCAAACATTGAGTTAGTAGTCTTGTATGTCTTGGTCTTGGACACACGAAAAAGGATCGCCACACGCTACAAGAAACTATTAGTAACACAAAATATCTAATCTGGTTAACATGCAGGAATAACCAACATAGAAAAAGACAGAAAACAGAAAACTAGAAAACAGAAACAATTCGAAATTCGGCAATTAAAATCTAAAAACTGAAAAGTTTACGAACCGTCGTGGCGGTGTTTGCAGTGAATCGCATTTCGGTTTATCGGATCGTCGTTATTCTGCCGAATCGTCTCGGGAATGTCGATTCGTCTACTGTAATTCTGATTCGCGGCTTAGCCGAGCAGTTCGTCATTTTGTCATGGATGCATTACTGACGTTTGCAGCTGACCGATACAATACGCAAACTACAGCAAAACAGCAAAAATCCTACCATGAAGCCACCACTACGAGGAAAGGATTAGTAATGAAGATAGTCGATATTGAATCATGCGGGAATAAAACCCGAATCACGGGGAACACATACGATTATACAATAATCAGAAATAAAATCTCAAAGCTGGAAAATTGTACGGTGGATCACGGTATAAGAGTTTGAATCTGGCTTCGAGGTTTGAGATGCATTTCGGGGAATAATGGATCGTCGTTATAGAATCGATTCGTTCTGACGGGTCAATTCGCGGCTCTCTTTTATTTATGCGTGTCGCGTGTATATGATAAATCTGCTGTTTTAAAAAGTTCGCGATCCATTACGTACACCAAGGCTCTTGAGAAAAACAACTTTTAAAAAATGCAGCCCGAAATAACAACGTGGGTTCAATGTAATCAATGAAAATCTCAAAATTATTATTAAGTGGTTAGCACAATAACAATAAAATTCCAATGAAGTAACAAAGTACAAAGGAAGTAATGTGAAGACAAAAGGGATGAAGTTACCCTAAGTCTCCACCTTCCATGATTAACCTTTGTTACACCTCCTAGCTTGCAGATAAATAAAAATGCCCTCAGATTTATGAGCAACTATGACATGTGCCTAAGTCCTATGCAAGTGTTGAAGGATTTGCATAAATGAAAATAACCTAATAATAAGCTAGAATGACAAATGACTGCAAATGTTAAATGACAAATAACCTAAGTTGACAGAAAATAGACATGAACCAGAGAGAGACCATTGACAGGAACTGGAGGAAACCAAATGAGGATAAAATTGCCCTTTTATAAAAATTGCAATTTCGAATGTGTGGCCAGGATGAGAAGATGACAAAAACCCTAAGATCAATGATCAAGATTAAATGTTGTTGTGCATTAGGGTTAGGTCAAAATTAGGGCAATGATAAGGATGAAGGGCCAAGATTGAATTATAAGATAATTCAATCAAGGGTCGAAATTAAATGAGAAGTCAAAAGTCAAGAATTAAATTGGAAGATAAGGCTGGCACGGACAAAGAGGTTGCTGGAGAAATTAAATAATAAAATTTATTTACTCTAGCTGACCAGTAAATAATTAAATAATCAAGATATTATTTAATTATGGAGGAATGTGACAAAAGGAATTATTTTGAATTTAAATAATGATTTTAATTCAAAATTCAAGAGAATTGGCTAAATTAAATAAATCAAATTTATTTAATTTTAGTAAGAGAAACAGCTAATGAATAATTAAATAATTAAATTAAAATTATTTAATTATAGTGGAAAGTGGACAATTAAATAAATCAAATTTATTTAATTTTTAGAAGAGGGGGACTTAATTAGTGACGTAATTAAATAAATAAAATTTATTTAATTAATCAAGGAGACATAAAATGACAAAGGGAAATTAAATAAATTATGAAATTTATTTAATCAAAGGAAGACTTAGATGACAGAGAGAAATTAAATAAATTATGAAATTTATTTAATCAAAGGAAGATTTAGATAATTAATGACGTATTAGATAAATAAATAATATTTATTTATTTAATAATCAAGGAGGAACAAATGACATGAATTAATTAAATAATTATGAATTATTTAATCAATAGTCGAATGTGGACCAAGGACATAATTAGATAACTTAATTATGCTAGGACGAAGGTGGTAAAAAAAATGAAGCTTGCAGGCCTAGGTCATTTTTAGGTGTCTACAGTTAGGATCTAAAACTGTTCTCCTATCTCTACACTTCCTATGTTTTCCAAACTTCACTTCTGGATCTAAACCTTCTAAATCCTGGAAAAAAAAATAGTGTTGATTTTACTATAGGGGTTTTTCCTCATTCAAATCCCTAGTGTGGTAACTAAACCTTGATAAAAAGAATAGATATTGAAAGTAAATATGTGTGAGTCCTAGTATTAAGTGCATCTAAGATTAGGAGATCTAGAGTGCAATGAAACCCTACTCTAATTTTCTTAAAATAGGATGCATGAATGAAACATAAAGATGAAGACTCACTTTGGGAGATCTCTAATCACCCTAATAATCCACAATAATGCATGTACCTTCCTTTAGGTAGAAATTAGACTGATAATGGAAGATGTAATCACTTAGGAAATAAGTCATTAGGCTTGGTTCAATGGCTAGTTGCATCTCCCCAACCTAGAATCCATGATGATTCTCCATAGGCATCCATCACCAACCTTTGACAATGCTTGATCTTGAAATGAAAGTGAGCTTGAAGACCTACAAAAATACTATTATGCTGCTCAAAGACTTCAACTTTGCTTGCTACTTGCTCTTGAATGCTTGAAAATATCTCTTAAGGGATCTTGCTTGAAAATTCTAATCTTGCTTAGGTGAAATAATGATTCAAAACCTTAGTTTTATATTTATGTCATCTAATTTACCATTTATTAGATCCCAAATGCCGACATTGGCCAAAAATTTGAATTAGAAACCTTAATTTCCTACTCAAACCCTAAAAATGGGCCATACGAGACTCATACGCCCAAGGTGGCATATGGGTCTCATCTAGGGGGAATCATATGCCCAAGGTGGTGTATGAGTCCCACCCTAGCTTTTCAGGGTCAGGAAATGTTCGGGTGTTAGAAAATTAAATGTATTTGTTGATTTTTTCTAGATTTCAATTGAAATAACCCTTGGGATTCAGGATAAAGGGTCTTAGAGACCTATTAATGATGATTTAAATGGTCATGAATACAAGGGTACTAAAATAGGTCAAAATTAAGTGTGAAATTGTACCATCTCCAAGAAGGGAGTACAATTTTCTACACTGCATTTAGCCCCCACTTTAGTGCCCATATGACACTATGTGCATATGCAAGCTAAAGAAATTCAAATAGTAAACCTTGTAAAAAGGATACTCATATGGATTTATTCACGAATCATGGGAGAATGAAGCCCCTATTGTAGGTATCTGCAAAACCACAATGTTAGGAACTGCATCCTACAGAACTAATTCATTATTCATTCAAAAATCCTCTTATCTAACTTATTCAAGAAATCAAATTTGAGGGTAGATGTATGCCCCCCCTTAATTTTGCTTGCTTTATGGAGGTAGAATCAAGGTAGCTGTCTAACTGCATTGAATTGCATAAGTCGTATCATAGGGTGCTTCCAAGCACCATACCTCATAATGATAGACATTTGATAAGTATGGGAGTGGAATTATGAATCCAACACAACAAATGGTATAGAAAACAAGTTTTCTAGCCTCCAATATGCTAGTTTGAATGATAAAACACTTTTAACCCTAATATGTAAATGAAATAATTTGAAAGTATAGAAGAGTAAAAAGTAAAGTAGTTTGTAATAATTTTGTCTTTTACTTTTTTGCAACTTGATTATGGTGGAGAGCGAGTGACAATGCTGAGCGTATGACCTTATGTACCTATGGGACTTAAGATCCTATGTGAGGAGGTGGCACGAGGTGATCTGCAACATACAGTGAATGGATTCTTTTCTACCTTAGCTTCATTTTTATGCATTTCTTTTATGTTTTATGCATTTCTAGATAGATTTAGGACACTAGAAGAAAAAGTCACAAAGCGTCCCTTTTTTCACAAAGTTTCCCTTTTTTTTTGCATAGTGTCCCTCTTTTTTGCGAAGTGTCCCAAAAAAGGAATAAAGTATCTAGGACCCTTAGAAAAATACCCTAGAGAAACTTTAGGACACTTTTTGATTGTTGATGTGTAAATTTAAGATTTTTAGAATGCTTATAAGTGATATTTGTGTTTTTTTTGTATTAGATTCCCCCTCGATCGTGACAACATCTTGACAATAGGTTGTTCTGTCACCTACGAGACCTAGTTGCAACATTGTCAGAGGAGGACACATAGACATTACAAGATACAGGTATATATTGGGTGTATCTTATGCCTCCCATGAGATACCATGATTCCATGTTGATTGCATTAGTGGAGAGGTAGGATGTAGATACATGCATCTTTCTTCTACCCACTAGTGAGATGACTATCAATCTAGAGGATGTTAATTGCATTCTTCGAGTTCCTGTTTGAGGAGAGACTGTCCATTTTGTAGAAGACCATTCATACAGAGAAATGAGAGAAGATATCCAATATTGTCTTGGAGGCCTAATTTAGGAGGAGATCATGGGGCGACATATTGAGCTACAGTAGCTACTCTACACACGATCACCACTGCTAAGGTAGATTATGATTTTTACTGTAGCATTAGTACTAGTCCTAGATAGTCAAGGAGCAAGCCTAGATGGAGGGCTAGTGCACATGATATGAGAGATAAAGCATCATATGACCTTCTATGTATTGGTTCACAATATACTAGCACACCTCTACTATGATCTAGGATGGTTCACTTATGAGGAGGTGGATAATACGGTGCATTGTACACTACTGCAGGTTTGGTGCCTATAACATATCACATGTACCAAGTTGATGTGATTTCCTTCTGTTTGCACCATAGGATACCCATGCTATTTCAGTTATCCACTGAGATGAGCATGATAGTATAAATATTTTCTATTCTGGAGAGTTGGATTTGACCATCTTAATTAGGAGGAGATCTTATGGAGACCTTACTAGTTTTCCTTAGTCAAGAGGATTTGAGGTTTGGTGCATTGGAAGATAAGTTTTCAAGTAACAATGTATGGTAGAGCTATCTAAGTGTACTGGGTTTGTAGATTCTTCAGGAAACTTGAAAGTTTTTACGAAGGAGTATGTTGGATCTTAGGTGGTTCGTGGTTTGTTCTAGCTTGTCTAGAAGCATTTTGTGTGGTTTTCAAGTTGTCTTTGAATTTGAGGAATCTTGTACTTCAAATTTTAATGGTGATTGCATGAGTAATGACCGACCTAGTATTTACACTACATGCAAATGATAAATATTGATTGTGTTAGTTTGTGGTTAAGCAGTGTTGTCGTTTTGGGTCCCAATTAAGTTTTGATGTGGTTTTCATTCGCTTCTATCCAACATTGAAGTTTTTTGATGTTGAGCTAATTATAATTTGTATGTTTATCCAACCTTGGAAATAGTTTTAAGGTTGAGGAAAGTATTAGTATGAGTTGAATTATTAAAGGAGGATAAGATAGATAAAATTATGAAGTGTGTGATGTGAATGATGCAAACAACAGAGTTATAAGGTGTGAAATTGAGAAGAATAGTGCAAAAATTCATGTGTTGGATTACCAAATGTAGTGAGAAAAAGGTGTTTGCAATCGTTCAAATAGACTGCGAAGGTGTTGGAGTAATTATCGTAGACTTTCTGTTCCATTGAGATCATGTTATTTGTGTAAAATTTCTTCTCCATCTTCTTTTTCTGTTCCAATCATGTGCCTTGGTTGCGAGCCTCTCTGGACAACGTGTCCTATTATAGTAGTAATCCTTTATAACTAGTTTTGTAATTACTTATATTGTGAGCTAATCCTCACCATTATTTTTCCCTTCTTGGATTTTCCACATAAATTTGGTGTTTTTTTGTGTATGGTTTTAAAGTTGTTTGAGTTTCTATTATTTTCTTTTCATTTTGATTCATCATAACAAATTAACGGTTTAATGAATGCTTGCTGATTTGAATGTTAATGAGGGTTTTGATGTTTTGATAAGATACAACTGATTCACCCCCTGATGCCACCCATCCCACGCTCTTAGTTGTCTTTTTCATTCAACAATTGGTATCATAGCAAGGTTCCTTGGAGAAGAGCTTAAATACTTGAGGTAGATCTAGGATGGAAAATAAGAAATAAATCCTCATGTTTGATGGTACAAACTATGTATTCTAGAAGACAAAAATGGAAGGCTATCGTGTTTACTTTGTGAAAAGGTGAAAAATTGTGGGCTTTCTTTCACCTTTAGGGTTTTAGACCTAAAAGGAGAGAGGAAATTCTCACACTCTTCAATCAAGAAAAAATCCTTGAGATTCCAATGCAAAGGAGATTGAAATCTTGCAAAGGGACTATCCTAAAGGCTGAATGAAATCTAGTGAGGGGTTCACCACCAAGCTTAGACTTGGAAAAGATAAGGAAATGCAATATGAAATACCAAATCATAATTGAATGCAATCTAACTCTAAATGACCTAGAAATATGAACAAAATACAATAGGAAGTTATGAAATAGAAAGTATACACATGGGAGACTGAAGAAGGGAAAATGGAAGTTTGGAATGCTAGAAAATATGTTGTCAATGCTAATTGGAACTCATTCACCAGGTTGGGAAAATCAATCCAAGTTTCAGCCAAAAAGGTATCCAGATCTATGAAAATATTTGTCAGGGCTGTACACTAGGACTCATTCGTCAATAGTGGAAAATCAATCCACTTCTACTTTTTTTGAAGTTTTGAACTAGATTTTGTTCCTCTCAGTCTGCTTTGCTCTTCTTAACTAGTTTCTAAATCTGAAACCGCAAATTGTCACTTGTAGACCTTCTCCAAGCTTCTCCAAGGCTTGATGACAACTTTAGGAATTTGAAATTTTTTCTCCGACTTTGTTTCTTGAAAAATTTGCAACCTAGTCTTGCAAATCACACACAAGAAGAGGGAAAAATGTTGTGGGGGTTTGCCTTGGTCAAATCCATTGTTGGTAGTTAAACCTTGAAATGAAAGAAAATATGAAAGGAGAATGATGAATGAAAAAATAGTAATGCTGCAAATCACCAAACCCTAGCAATAAGGTGTTGCAAATGTGCTTAAAATGGCTACAATGGATGTGGGTAAGTACAAGAAGTTTGATCCACATTCAGGGGAAGTGCCATTTTTCAGCTTTAAAACAAAAACCCATTCTTTTTTAAAAATAGGTACCTATTTTGAACTGGGTACTTTTTCCAAAAGGTTTGAAACTCACAAGACATGTTTTTTGTTTGGATTTAGGCTCAGAAAAGGCCTGGTAACCCAACATTAAAGGCTTAGACCTACAATTACAAGGTCATGGCAATTTCAAGAGAAAAAACCAACTTTAACAATATAGCTAATGAAGTTTTTTTGAAAATTGTTTTATGAAATTAAAACCCATTATATATGACAATGTCTAGTATTTAAATATGTAATTTTTTTTATCATTTGAATATTTTTTCTATTTTTTAATTAATTTATGAGGAAACAAGTCCATAAACTTGAAATGTCAGGTTTTCCTATTTTTTTAATAACTTTTAATTTGTTAATTTTCTTGTTAAAAAATTATATGGCATCAATCTATAAAAAATATTTACACAGTGAAAAATACAATTCAAAAAATGATAATTTTAGGTTAGGTTATGTTGTCCGTACATAAAGGTTTTAAAAACTAGAAATTAGGAGCAATAAAAAAATAAAAAATAAAAAAAATAATAGAAAAAATTATAAAAAAATATACCCATCAATATTAATTATAATATACATCTTTCCACAAAAGGAATTAGAAAAGTACTTTTATTTATGTCAAATTATGTTGTTTGTACATGTGCATGGTATGGTCCTAAAAAAGTGACTTTTAAAAAGTGGTTTTTACACATGTTTATTAAAAATATTTTATATCATTTGTGTATTAGAATAAGTTACATATTTGAAAACTAGACTAAAAATAATTAATTTCATATTGCTAAGATTTTTTAAGATTCAATGTGTAAGTGCTTCAAATTTTAAGTCCAACTGTGACAAATTATGAAAATTAGGAAAAACACTACCACTTTTTGAACATTTTATGGACCCAACTTCTTGCACCTACCAATGTGGTTCTTGACTCTTGGTTGAATTATTTTGACCCTGCTTGAAGCACTTGCTTGGATCATGAACTCTACATCACAATTGTTAGCACAATAACAAACATGAAGAATGCAATCTTTGACATGATTATTGGCACTTGAAGAATGCTCTAAAATGCTTGATAATCTACCCTTGAAATGGCTTGGATACTCTTGTAAATTCTTAGTGCTCTTGTGAACTCTCTTGAATGATAAGTGTTGAATATGGGTGAAAGAACCTTGTATTTATACTCAATTATGCAATAATTCCCGAAATTACAACACTGCAAGCCGACATTAGATTTAGGGGAATAAAATCCTGTTGGAAATTTGAATTAAATTTGAATTTTTCTCACATGGGACTCATTCACCCAAGGTGGTGAATGAGTCCCATCAGACATAATGTATGAGACCAAAAATGAAAAGTGCTTAGAAATGTGTGAAACCTGCATTAGGGCTAAAAAAACCTAGGTAGGACTCATTCACCTAAGGTGGCGAATGAGTCCCAGACACTAAATATGGGCCACACAAGCCAGTAACACCTGAATTATGATTGGTCGATTATTGGTGTTAGGATTATCCTCAAAAAAATGCAATAAATGAGGCTTGTGGATGCAAAATAGGGCCAATTAAAGCATAATAAAGCCCAATTATTAATGACAAGCCTAGAGAAATGTGAAAGCATGTTGCAACACTTTACAACACTCCAAATAAGGCTAGATTAAGGTTGGTTTTGATTAAAATTATGTTTATTATGCTTAGTTAATTGATAAAACTCTAGAAAATTGTGAAAGTGTTACAACACTACACAACACTTTAGCAAGACACCATTAAATTCCATTCATTCACAAGGTCCCAAGACCTAATGTGAATGTGTTATCCACATTGCAACACTAAATCAAGGAAACATTAAGCTGAAATCCATAAGGAGGACCCAAACAACTGTGAAGATTTCAAGGGATCCATTTTACTACACTACATTTAGCCCCCACTTTAGTGAGAGGATGAACTTGCTTCAAACTCACACTAAAGTAGACAATCACGCATCAAGATGGGTTCCCATGAACCAATGCTAGAAAGATGAGATGACAACGATCAAGGGGGGTGATCAAGCCCCTAGGATCAAGATCCCATGACAAACGAACATAAGCACAAAGGACCACACATTAAAATGATATAAAGAATAGCGCCATGGCACAAGCATACACTGCCAAAGATGAAGAGAAACAGTGAAATAAAGGAATCGAATCAAGCTTCGACCATTTTCCATCACAATGTAGATTAGATCTAGGCTGTTTGTTTGAAAAATACATACGCACTTTGAGGCGACCGAACTCCTGGTTGTCCAATGGGTGAGAAGTCCTAAAAGGTGAGAAACATACACTCATGGTTGGTATGTACTCACACACATGCAAGTGGCTATGGGGAAAGTCATGCCTCAAATTGGGCTTGCCGCTCAAACCATACCAAAGTTATACCTCCCGATAACTTTAATAAGGTGCCACACAAAAATAATTTTTGAGCTTCATGAGGCAAGTAAAAATTTGTATGCTTGGAGCTCATGAACAAATAGGATGGCACTATAAGCATGGAAGCTATTTTATGCAAGGTGGCCATATAATAAAAAATGAAAAATAAAAAATGCAAAGAATGTTCAAAGGAGTCCTGCTTAGTTCATGCGAGGTCTTTAAACTTAGGGAACATTGTGCATAATGTCTCCAAGACAAGACAAATCAAAGAACAAAAAATTCACAAGTTAGGAGATGTAGTGTGTCACATCAAGCCACTAAGAGGAATACAATATGCTAAGAGAGATCATGCTCTTGAAGGACATTACACCCAATGCCATCCACTAAGCAAAAAACACATCATATAAAGTAAGACAGATGCAATAAGAACCAAGAAAAAGAAAAATACAAAATAATAATGCCAATGTATGCCTGCACTTTAATGAAATTTCTAAATACCATGTTGTGAGAAATTACTTTAAAGTAGAAAATAAAAATGCAAACAAGAAAGAAGACATGAGAGCTAACTTGGAAAGCCCTATTCTAGGTCATATGTTTCCAACTAAAGCCGCACCATGCAAGAGAAAAAGAAAATAAAGGGTTTCCCCCAAAAATGAAGACACCAAAAACATAAGGGATCTATGGATTTGGGGTCAATATGTTCTTTGTTGCATTATTTTTAGAGAGCTTGGAACTGTCATCACCCCCCAAATACACAGAATTGGAAGAATGACACAAAGAGAGAAAAATAGAGAAAAACCTTTTGGTTCAACATGGAAGAGACATAAAGTGTCTTGATGCCTTGCATCATCCCCAAAAACACAAGACAAATGAAAAAGAGATAAAAAATGTGAAGAGATTTACAACATAGAGAAGAATGAAGGTACAAATAGAGGAATGCCATAAAGAGAGAGAGAGAGAACATCAAACATAATGTCATGGGGGATCACATTACTTACATGAAATCACACAAAAGAAAATAAAAAAGAAATAATGCAAAAGAATAGTAAGGAAAATGTGAGTCAACCTATGAGTAAGTCATCTGCCTCCCAATCTTAGTCTGTATAAGTAGAAGGTGAATAACGAACCTAAGGGACAATGAAAAATGCATTACTAGGACAAGGCTATCAATTTCTTTCCCCCACTGAGTGTGAGAAAAGAATGAGCCGAGATAAGTGATGGGAAAGGTCATGTAATAGTGAGAATAAAATATTCTACAACTATTACATGACAATGGGTGAAACAATTTTAAGCTAGGCAATCACACAATGAAAATCATTGTCATCAAAGTGAAAGTTTTTCAATACTAACAGGAATGCACAACATTCATCAATACTATGTCTGAGAATTCGATGATATGCACAATATGGGACTTTTGCATGTTTAGGATATAGTATTAATCTATTCATTGGTGGTAATGTTATTAGTTCTTTGTTCAAAAGCAATTGTAGTTTCCTTTCTGTTTCGAGTAGTGGATGAGGAGGTTGTAAATTTTGTAATTTGTAAGGCCTCTTACACTTGCTATATTCACCAACTTCTCTATATGGGATTAGGGCAGGAGGTCCTGAGATGATCTTATCTTTATCCTTGTTATTATTATGCTCTATTGGTTGTTCTTGAGGAAGAAGGATATTCAAATTAGGAGGGGAATCAAAGATCATTATACCATCACCACGAAGCCTTAGATATTCTCTGGGAGGATTTTTCTTATGAGAGGGATCTTGATATCCTAATCCCTTTGTGTTTTCAGAAATTGGTATTTGCTCTAGGAGTTGATGAATTTAATGTTCACTTGTTGTATCACATCTTTGTTTACTCAAGATTGTGAAGAATTTTCTGTATGTTTCTTCGAGATTGATGGGAGTGTTTGTTACTTTGTTATCATAAAATGGTTGAGTGTTTACTTTTCTAGAGGAACTAGGTTCACCTATTGTAGGTAACTTAGGTTCAACTTTTGTTTCAGGATGTAAGTAACCAAACATCTCAAGAGGTGGTATGGTAGGAGGATTTGGTTGTTTCATGGATGGGTAAAAGGATGCATTAGCTTCTAGGTTATCCAGACAATCATTTAGGAACCTATTCATGTTGTCATCATCTTCTCCAATTATTTCAACATCATGAGGAGGACATGCATTAGTAGTTGAGTGAGCATGAGTAAGTTCAATATCATTAAGATCATTTCCAAAGGCACAACTTGACACATTCACTAAGGATTTTAATGACATCCAAAGCTTGTTAAAGCACATATCCATGATGCAAATCTCATATTGTAAACCATGCAACAATGTTGTAAATGCAATTTTGATTTTAAGTAATGCACAATATGAACGAATTTAAGCTAAATACAATGAATTAAATGAAACAAAAAGTCTACAAACTGAAATAGAAAGGTAACAACAACAAACAAAAACTCAGAAAATGAATTTTAAATGCTAGAAAATGTTGGGAAAAATATGCAAAGGGACTAATTTTCCCAAGGTGGCGAATGAGTCCAGATACTATTTTTTTAGAATTTTTGAATTGAATTTTATACTTTTTATGTTTTTTGATGCAAATTTGAGATGCAAATGCAGATTTTGATTAATTTTCAATGAAATTAAATGCAATAATGCAAGCTAAATGAGCTTTTCACTAATGCAAAATGTGAAAACCTAGAATGCAAATTAACTAATTTAAAACCTAATGTGATGTTAATGCAAGTC
The DNA here is from genome assembly GCA_007258455.2 of Sequoia sempervirens. NCBI lineage: Eukaryota > Viridiplantae > Streptophyta > Pinopsida > Cupressales > Cupressaceae > Sequoia > Sequoia sempervirens. The sequence goes on from VDFB02258976.1 coordinate 50,866, forward strand.
AAATCTAGGATGTAAATGCACTCCAAATCAGAATTATGATGCTCTAAATGTAGGTTCACCAAAATAAAAAGGTGAAAAATTGTGGGCTCTCTTTCACCTTTAGGGTTTTAGATGTAAAAGGAGAGAGGCAATTCTCACACTCTTCACTCAAGAACAAACCCTTCAGATTTCAATGCAAAGGAGATTGAAATTTTGCAAAGGGACTATCCTAAAGGCTGAATGAAATCTAATGAGGGATTCACCACCAAGTTTAGACTTGGAAAAGATAATGTAAGACAATATGAAATAAAAACTCCTTTAATTGAATGCAAACTAACTCTAAATGACCTAGAAATATGAACAAAATACAACTGGAAGTTACGAAATAGAAAAGTGTGCATCTGGGAGACTGAAGAAGGCATAATGGAGGTCTAGAATGCTGGAAAATCTATTGTCAAAGCTAATTGGGACTCATTCGCTAGGCTGGGAAAATCAGTCCAGGTTTTAGCCAAAAAGGGTATTCGAATTTGTGAAAATCTTTGTCAGGCCTATACAGTGGGACTCATTTTCCAATAGTGGCCCGAATTAGTCTACTTTTGCTCTTTTGAAAGTTCTAAATTAGATTTTATTCCTCTCAGTCTTCTCTACTCTTCTTGATTGGTTTTTAGATCCGAAATTGCAAATTTCCACCTCTAGACCTTCTCCAAGCTTCTCCAAGGCTTGATGACAACTTTAGGGATTTGAATTCTCCAAATTTGCTTCATGACAAATATTAAAACTATCCTTGCAAACCACACACAAGAAGAGGGAAAAATGTTGTGGGGGTTAGTGAATAGGGTTTTCCTTGGTCAAACCCCTTGTTTGTAATTAAACCTTGAAATAAAAGCAAATATGAAAGGAGAATTATGAATGAACAAATAGAAATGTTGCAACTCACGAAACCCTAGCAATAAGGTGTTGCAAATGTGCTTGAAATGGCTACAATGGATGTGGTTCTTGACTCTTGCTTGAATGATGTTGATCTTGCTTGAAGCACTTGCTTGGATCATAAACTCTACATTACAATTGTTAGCACAATAACAAACATGAAAAATGCAATCTTTGACATGATGATTGGCACTTGAAGAATGCTCTAAAATGCTTGATAATTTTCCCTTGAAATGGATTGAATGCTCTTGTGAATGCTTAGTGCTCTTGTGAACTCTCTTGAATGCTAGGTGTTGAATATGGGTGAAATAACCTTGCATTTATACTCAATTATGCAAGAATTCCCAAAATTACAACACTACAAGCCGACATTGGATCTAGGAGAATAAAATCCTTTTGGAAATTTGAATTAAATTTGAATTTTTCTCACACAAGACTCATTTTCCCAAGGTGGAAAATGAGTCCTATGGATTGAAAATCCCTTGAGCTCCCTTTGGGATAATAACATTGTTTTTCTTAACCTCGGCTCGTGCCTCATATGCTTATACATCTCTGACCCCTTTTTGAAGATTCATGCGCGTTGCTTCCACGTGTACGTTGTGCTCTCCTTGCAAAGGGTTTCCTCCCTTGTTCCTCTATCAAGCCCCCCATGTCTCCATGTGTAAAAAACATGGGCCTTTGAGAGCCCGCTCCCCTTTTCTTCTCTATCAAGCTTCGCCTGCATCCCACATAGCGTCATTCTACAGGAACCCTTTAGTGGACCCCATAGTCAATGCTCAGGATGAAGACTTCTCCACGAGGAGTTTCATCACATGGAAGGGAGGAATGAATGAGGACCCCTACCTTGTCATCACGTGTCCTAACCAACTCTGTGGGTGAGCGACACGTGTTCACACGAGGATTTTTGCTACTTCCACACTAGGACCATAGTCATCATTTGTAGGGGATGCATTTGGTTTGAAGGTGACTACATTCCATGCTTCAGAATATTTTTTGTTGCAACAACCATGGGAAATCATCAGGATGGGCATCATTGCGAATGCGGGGAATCTTTTCTGTTACTGGCTCTCAGGCGGTGGGATGCTTCTCTATATAAATTGATTCACCTCTTTGAAAATGGTCCCGTTTGCAGAGTTTAAAGAATACACAAAAATTTGAAAAAGACACCATGCCTTTGTATTGTTTTTAGATTATTTTTTTAAGATTCACGGATTGTGCCATTCTTGTTTAGACTTTCTGTTTCTTAGCTAATTGACAAAGCATTATACTGTGATGTTATTGTATTGAGTATTTTATTTGTAGAACTTCTATAATTTCAATATAAGTTTGCTAATTCAAATCATGTCTTGAACTCTTCTTTTCAGTAAATGTGTATGGAGGTTATTTTATGTCATTTAATGAACTTCTTAGGTTTTTTATATGCGCTCTTTGTTATTTCAGGACATGCAAATTGTTGAACAGGTCTTTAAATCCCATCTAAAAAGCAGATTTACCATGCCCACACCTACATCTTGGTGCATTTCCCTAGTTAGATATTTATTTTATATATCTGCTTCCTTTTCCCATTCCAAAACCCCCAAATACAAAAGAAGCAAACTTCTTTAAAAACCCGAAGGTCACTTAGTTTAGCGCAATTGGTTTTCCCATTAACTGAGTTTCCCATAAGGTTGTTGCTTGATAATTTTAGGCATCCAAAGTTTCATTTTTTGTCACGTGTCGGTGGGATGGTCTTAAATGTATCCAAATATAAAGTGGGTGTATAAGCCATCAACCTATTACTAGATCCCAAACAACGAATAACCCTGGCCTGCTAGTGCCACCACTAGTAATAGTAAGAACAAGAACCCATCTAGTGAACATCTCGATGCCTCCACCAACCATGTTGTTGATTGCTAACATAAATTATGTGGCATGGGATGCCAGAAACCCCCTTATAGCACTAGTAGCACCTGTTGTTTGGGCCCCTATCTCGACCTTTGATTTAAAAGATGTACCAAAATTCATCAGGGAAGGCTCAAAAATTCCATTTGAACACCTGCAAGATGTGGCGGATGTGTGTTTGGTGCATGGTGTTACCAACCAGAATGTCATGCTAAGGTTGCTTACAACCTCTTTCAAAGGCAGAGGGCTAGATTGGTACCACACTTTGGGAGCCAATACTATTGTATCTGGGATCAACTCGAAGATACTTTCTATGAGAGATTTTCAAATAATGGAGATAGGTCTTCGTTATATCATCAATTGGACACCATAAAGTTGGCCCCTAGGAGGCCATGACCGATTTTAATGCCTGCTTTCACATGACTTGGCAAAGGATTCAGCCTGCAATCTTCCCACTTGCAGATTTGGCATTCATGTTCTATCTAAAGTCCCTCAACACCAAAATTTAAGTGATGATCCAGTCCCTTAGTGGGAATACCTTGCTAGGTGCATATAGCATTTTTTTCTAGGCAAAAAATAATTTTATTGATGTCAGAAAGTTACTGCCTTTGCCCAGTATGCCTATATTTCAAGAGTTGTCAATTCCTGCTCAAGAGATAGAATCTACCAGTGTGTCTGCTCCTCCCCAATCTATGCATGCATATCTGAGCGTGTCGTAGAGTGTTGCTTCTATGTCTAATTTTCCAAAAAATGAGATGTACGACATTAAAGAGTTGTTGCAGAACATCTCAAACGAAATAAGTAGCATCAAGCAGAACCAATCCATGCCTGCGAAGCCAACATATCAAAATTATCAAGGTGGAAAATCTTCCTACCATCAAAATCAGTTCCAACAAGGCTCCTGCACAAATCCATAGACTCAAACAAGTAATCAGATGGTGTCGATTCCTACTCCACTGTAGAATGCTCACCCAAGCTCGAGTAGAGAGCTGACAGTGGGGAAAAATAATCTCATTGATGACATCAACCCTTGGTGCTTCCCTTGCAATGAAGAACATATGCCCCAAAATTATCCATACGACAATATACAACAAAGAGTAGTGGAATAGTGTAGTCAAGGCATGGCATCAAATTCAGGAGGTTATGTATATGCCTCTTCACAAATGGAAAACATGGTACTATGCAAATGCAAGGAATGTACCTGGAGCAAGAAACATATATAGCTATAGATCACACACTCTTCTCATGGATGGAAGAAGAAGAGGCAATGTTTGCAAATGATGTATCCACATCCAAGGCTCCACAAGTGTAGTCCAATTACAAAACTCACTCAAAGAGGAGATTCACAGGAAAACTGGTCATCCTGCAACCTAAAAGTGTCCTTGACCAAACTCCTAGTACTTCCATAGTTGCACAAAAATTTCAGCTATGAAGAGAAATTTTTATAACAAGGGCTAAGGAACAAAAGCCTTTAAATCCACCACCCTTCAATGTGGTGGAACAATTGAAAAAATCCTCTGCCAATGTGTCTATTTGGGATATCTTAGCTATTCTAGAGTAGAAGCCATTGATGCAGAAGGCCTTACTTGAAGATGCAAGTACCAAGCCAACAGAGGAATCACTCAAGGGAAAGGTAGTTGATCCATCACCTCTATCCAAAGACCTCGTAAATAGTACAGATGAAGCCTCTACTGAAGTTAAAGGTAAGACAAAATTGAAACCCTTTTTCCTAACTCTTATTGTGGGTAAGAAATTGTTGCACAATTCTATGATTGACTCTAGTGCTAGTACCACAGTCTTGCAGATAGCTAAAGCCTTAGGACTTAGCTATGAACCTTTAAAAAGGGGTATTGTGCAGCTTGATGGAAACAAGGTTGAAACTGTAGGTGTCATTAAGGAGCTCCCCTTGACTCTATTCTCCTGCCCTAGCATCACAGTTCCACAAGATATCGTGATCATAGACATTCCCCCTATGTTCGGTCTTTGCTTATCCTAGGAATTCACTTCCAAGATAAGAAGATATCTTTCCTCAAATTGGTCACACTTGATCCTCAAGACTAAACACAAAGGTAAAATGAAGATAGTGTCTAAACCTCTACATCGGAACATGTAGTAGATGAAGCCATGATCAACTTTGAGGCCACTCATACCTCTTTCCCCAAAGCGGAAATATATTGTATTGAGCTATTAGAGGATGAGAAGGTAACCAAAGACTTGATAGATTTAGAAGAGGTCATCTTGAGTGAATATCTAGACACTGATCCTTTCGGCAAGTATCATGCTATTGGATTGGGAACCTATGTTATCTATGATGAAGATTAACTGATTCCGAAGGTCATCAAGGAATTCGAGAGTGGCCAAGCCTCAAAGCTATGGATGTTGCATTTTGATGGAGCAAGATGTAAAGTTGGCATAGGAGCTGAGATATTTTTGACATCCCCATCCAATGAAAAGACGCTCAGGTCCTTCTACTTTCAGTTTTCCTATTCAAACAACGAAGCTAAATATGAAGGACTAGTGCAAGGTTTGAGTCTTGCAAAATGGATGGGCGTTAAGAAAATAATGGTGTTTGGAGACTTTGAGCTAGTGGTAAATCAAGTCCAGAGGATTTCCATAGCCAAGAATGTCTACATGAGATCCTATAGACATAGAGTCTAGGACCTGATTGAAAGCTTTGAAGCCTTCAATATCTAGATAGTGCCTAGAGAGCAATATGCAGATGTAGATCACATGGCGGCAATTGGATCTCAATTTGACTTGGTTCTTGACCTAATTCATAACATACACTCTATACAAGTGATTGTCTGATCAGAAATCCTAGATAATGATTAGAGTTGGCAAGTGTTCGAAAGTGATGAACACATCACCTCATTCATCAAGAAGACAAGAGAGTTCACAGAGCAACTCCAACTAAAAATTGCTGAGGTCTATGAAGGGAAAATTATTCAGTTGAGGGCCAACAAGCTTTCAAAAGGACTGGTCACTCTCAAAAACCTATTCGATTGTGATGATGCAAGGAATGATAAAAGGAAGTTTGTAGTGGAAAAAAGTGACTATGCAGATCTTCAGGTTGGAGATGCAAGGAAGCTCAAGGTCAGAAAACATGTCCCGCAGCATGATAAAGAGAGGCTCATTCAATTTTCTAAAAAATATGGAGTAGTGGCTCAGTCGTATGATGACCTCAAGGGATTTTATCCCAAAATCATCCAACATACTATAGAGCTGACAGAAGGAGCAAAACCCATCTGCTAGAAGCAGAGGCAAGTAAATCCAAAGATTGAAGCCTTAATGGCACAATTGTTGACAAAGCTAATTTAGTCCTAGATTGTCTTCCTGATCAAGCACAACACATGGGTGTCCATCTCGGTTCTTGTCCAAAAGAAGAACATAGACATTCACCTGTGTGTGGATTTTTAGGACCTAAATAGAGCATCCTTGAAGGAGAACTACCCCTTTCCTTCCATGGAGTCTATCTTGTAAATGGTGGCCAACTCAAAAATGTTTTCTCTAGTGGACGGCTTCTTCAGTTACAACTAGATCTGGGTAAAAGAGGAAGACCGACACAAGACAATGTTCACTACCAAGTGGGGAACGATTTCCTATGCAAAAATGCCTTTCGGTCTCTCAAATGCAGGAGCTACCTTATAGCAGGAAATGGATATTGCTTTTAGAGAATTGATCAACAAGATTATTTTAATATACTTGAATGATCTGACTATATTTTCTAAGTCTAAGGATGATCATTTTGATCATCTAGAAATGGTTTTTAAAAGATGCCAGGAGTTTGGGGTATCCTTGAACCCAAAAAAATGTGTCTTCAAAGTTCCACAAGGAAAATTATTGGGGCATGTGGTGTCCAAATATGGAATTTCAATTGACCTGGAGTGGGTGAAGGAAATCAAAGAGCTTCCCCTACCAGTCAACAAGAAGGGAGCTTAGTCCTTTCTGGGAAAGGTAAATTTTGTGAGAAAAATCATTTCTGATTTTGTAGGACTAATTAGACCTATTACCTTGATACTCATGAATGATCAATTATTCAAATGGAAAAAAGAGGCCAAAGAAGCCTCTGAGAAGGTTAAGGATGCTATTTCTTAAGCTCCTGTGTTGGTAAACCTAGACTTATCAAAGGACTTCATAATGTATGTATTTAGGAGTGAATCCAATATTACTACTATTTTGACCTAGAAGTGATGAAGAAAAGGGCGAACATCCAATAGCATTCCATTTCCATAATTTAAAGGATTATGAAAAAAATTATCACTTTGTTGAAAGGAAAGAATTTTCCATTGTTAAGGGGCTCAAGAAGTTTTGACACCTCATATCTTACAACAAGGTGGTAGTATATGTCATGCATTCTAGTGTGTGCTAATACATGCTATGGAGGGAGAAATCATAGAGAAAAGGGCCAAGTAGATTACTAAGATCCTCAAATATGACATTGAGGTCAGGACCACGCAACTGTCTGAGGGAGAGGATTGTGTGAATATTTGGTGCATGATCAAGAAATGCCAGCTGAAGAGGAACAACTTGAGCTTGTTCTAATGAATGAATCTGAGTTTGAAAACTGTTGGTTGGTGAATTAGACAAGATTTATGCAGACTAGGAAATATCTGACGAGCCTCCCTTCTCAGAAAAAGGAGATTCTATAGATTACAAAATATCAGATATGCGCTCATTGAAGGAGTCCTTTACAAAAGGAAATTCAATGGTGTTCTCTTGTGGTGCGTCACCACAGAGCAAGCAAAGAAAATTCCAAACATATTCCACAACAGTCTAGCTGGTGAAACTTCTCTGCAAAGACTAGGGCCATCAAAATTATGTGTGTTGGATATTTCTGGCCTACACTATTTAATGACTCATACTCTTTGGTTAAGGCTTGTAAGGAATGCCAATTCTTCATAGGGAGAAGGAAGAACTCAACAATGCCCCTAAATCCAATAGTTACTGAGGAACCCTTTGCACAATGGGGCCTTGATTTTATTGGGATGATTAATCCTACCTCCAGTGTTGGACATAAATGGATCCTCATGGCTATAGACTACTTTACTAGATGGACCGAGGCCATGCCCCTAAAGAATGCAATAAAGGTGGAGATTGTGAACTTTCTCGAGGAATTGGTAATGAGATTTAGCCCATTGAAGACCATTATCTCTGACAATGCTAAGGATTTCATGGGTTTAAAGGTATGTCAATTTGCACTCAATCATGGCATATTCTTAAAAACATCTTCAAACTACTACCCACAGGGAAATGGCCTAGCCGAGTCAATGAATAAAAATTTAGTCCGACTTATTAAAATAATCAAGTTAGAGCATCAAAAGGAGTGGCATAAGAACCTCTTGGTAGCACTTTGGGAAAACCAAATAACTCCTAAGCAAGTTCTTAAGAATTTTCCGTATGAGCTAGTATACGGGAAGGGAGCGCTATTGCCCATCTCCATGGAAATTCATGCATTACAATTGCTCAAGTCTCTAGAGGTGGAGCAGAATGGAGTCATGGAAGTCCTATTGGTTGAGTTGTTGGAGGTGCAGGAAAAAGGAGAAAAGGCGCTGATAGTCATGAACAACCGCCAATAGGTGGTTAAAAGGTGGTTTGACAAGAATACCTTAGACCAAGGTCTTAAATGCAAAGATCTAGTGCTAAAATTCAATAAAAGGGCCGCAAAGCTTGACCTACATAGAAAGTTTGAGAGCTTATGGGAAGGCCCTTTTCACATTATTCAATGCAAGCAACATAATGCATTTGAACTAGAAAACATGGAAAAAAAAGCATTGGGGATTCCAATCAATAGAATCCACCTCAAATTGTTCAATTATGCTTCAATAATAATTTTTCCAGGGTTGATATGTAATTATGTAAATTTCCTTTGTGTTTTTTTTTTGTCCAATCTTGAAATGAACCCATAATGCAAGAAACAAAGAAACAAACCCATATGAAAAATTTGAAAAATAACTCAAAGAAGCATAATAGAACCCATAATGTACAAAGAAAAAGAGATAGAAATTGATTTAAAAGCTATATATTCATTGTATTATATACTTTGGTATTACAATTTCAAAATGGCTCTTAGGCCATAATTTTTGAAGTATACATATACTGTGCATGTTTTCAAAGCATATATTAAAAGCCTTTTGAGGAATATATACAAGAAGCAGGGAAAAGGGAGTTCAGTCTTCAAGTAGGAGCATTAGCAACATCAACAAAATATGGAAAAACTTCACCAACATGATCATTAACAACAACATGATCACTAACGATAGCAGGAGCATCAACAACAACAATGGCCAGTGGCGGTGGATACACCAGGTTCCTAAAATTAGTGTACCACTCCACACAGTAGAATAGCACCACATTGTAGTAGCATAGTAGGAAGTGGCATGCAGGAGTGACCCTCTGGTGGTGCTCTTCATGTGTCAGAATGCATAATCCACTCAGAAATAATATCGACGACACCACTTCATCTTCTTCAATGTGTTTGCGAAGGTCGCTCGCCGTAGGAAGACCAAGCCCATACATTGCATTTGCCACAACTTCTCTGAGACCACCAAGGTAGCACTTCAGGAAGATTTCTAATGTGAGTCACACAATCATAGTATTGGGTACCTGTATATCAAGCAGGGAAGCCATGAAATGGGAGAAAATGTTAGTGTTAACCCTATACTTGTCCTCATACTCTATGAAATCCCTCCCTAGTATCCATTTTATTGCTACTATCTCAAAAGAATGCTTATTCTTCGTCATATATTTGAGACACCTATTAAAAATTTCACCTAAAAAGGCTGTTTGTGACTTATTTCTAGTGAGCCTAATCGGAGTATTCATTGCATCTATCTCTACCCAACTACCAAATGCTAATTCTTCCCAATTACCAAGTGTAATTTGCTATTGTCTTATGGTCTATTTATAGAAATAGCTGAGGTACATGCATTGGATAAGCATGATGCTAATTGAGTGTTAACGCTAAAGTCCCATCAAGAGCCAACTCGAAATTCCCACCACAAAACAAACTTGAAAATCCCACCCAGTTGCATCTGTTGCATACGAATTGTTGCATGCGAAGTTATGGAGGAGTAATTAATTGTTGAAACCAGTGGCAGTCCCAAGTGATTGACCACATAGTCAAGTGTTGATGTGTCACGCTATGGGACTTTTTTTATTTCTCCAAGGATGAATTGAATATTTTGTGTACTCATTATGCTTTGGGCCTAATTATTCTTTTTAGGGTATTAATTGCAAAAAACATACAAAAGGTTGTGTGCCTTCAATCATCGGCTCAATTTCCTAGGAAACCCCATTGTAGGACATAATGACTAATCACCATTATGAACGATTGTCTTTTCAAAGGGAAATAAATTCATTTCACATGAACAAGGAGAGTTGGAGGTATATGATGAATTTATTGAAAAAAGGAAACCGCTATCTACAACTCCAAGTCAAGAGAAAACTAAGTATTGCATGAGAAAAAATGACATTGTGAAAATATTTCTAAGTACGTTATTCATTGCTAAGAGCTTTGAGTGCAAAATTTTCCAAGGAACCCAAGTGAATTGTAGAGAGTTTGAATGTTGCTAAGGTCTAAAAGTTCTTGAAATGGTCCAAAATCTTTACATAGAGGCATAAGGACAAGTGAATCAAAGCCTATCTAACACCATGCGTGTGACACCAATGGCCAACATTTTTGATGACCTCTTATGCTTCACTTGGGATGCTAGAGAAGTCGAAGTGGGTCCGCACGTAGTCCATGGAAAAGAAAGTTCATAAGGACTAGATGTTGATAATAGAGGAATGGGATAACATTCATGACCCCATCCTCAAAACCAACCCTAAGAGTCTGAGGGAGGTAGCCTGCAAGAGGATGAAATAGTGTAGTAGCCAACAAGCCTTGCCATACAAGCTATGGTTTTGGGGTCTACCATAGTATATGGTTCCTTTTGTGTATTACTTCCCAGAACTAGTCCACAAATGCATGCAACATTTTAACCCAAATACCAACATCTTTGAGGGACGGGAATTGAGGGTCATAATCAATGTAGAGGCTATAAGGGATATGCTATGCCTCCCTCCAAGCAAGGGCTATAGTGCAGAAAAGATGGAGAAGTTCATTCTAGAAGGGGGATAAGAGTTTTGGCACACCAGATATCTTGCTCTAAGCTTTTATAACCAAAAATCCAAATGTCCTAAAGAAGATTTTAAGAAGCCACCATAGATTCTAGTCGTGCACCTCACTTTAACATAGACTTGTAGGGGGCCTTCTCTATGATGGATTTAATTTGTGGCATGGATGGCGACAAGTATGTGAATGAGTTTCAACTAGGTCTGGGTTTTCAGTTGAGGAGACAACATTCTTTATTCTGGTATGAATTTGCGGAAGTCATCATCTAGGAAATACTGAGCCAGATCAAAGAATAGAGTACACAACATAAATTCAGGTTTTCTTCTCTCCTCACTCATGTTTTTGCACCAGAACCCTGATTTCTTTATAAAACATATGTACTTGGCTATTTTTTATGAACATGGAGTCAAAAGGACAATTTCTATATGGACTCCCCTCCTCTCTGCAACCTATGATTCCTATGCATTTTTGGAGTGCTTCTTAACTCCGAGTTTGCAATATTTTAGTGAAGATAGCAAGCTTTATTGGCTATCCATCGAGCAAATAAGATGGATGTAGATTTTCCGTCCTTGCGATTGGTTTCTCGGGGAGGATTTCACATTTTTTAGGCTACATGGCTTTATTGAGGAGCCATTATAACTCCTGAAATGCATCATAGATAGGGTATTGGCCCTCAAGGTGTTTCAACAACTGTCAATTATCAACAAGAACTTTTACGGAGGGAAAAATAAGAAAGGGTTTTTCTTCTACCCTTTGAGCTTTAAGACAGTGGTAATGATAAAGAAGTAGATGCATGGTTTAGCAGAAGCAATGCTGGCTCATCTAGGGTTGGTATTAATTTGTGACGAATCACAATACAACCCTGAAAATAACTTAGCGGATCTAAATGTCAAGGTGACTCACAACTCCCGACCTTAATGGGAAGCTCGACAAAATTTGCAGTCAGAATAGGATGACCTGTTTATGGGCCTGGCTTATATTCCTACTAAAGATAGGAGGCCACCATGGCTCTCTTTTTATTTTCCTTTGGTGAAGCCTAATGAGAAGTGCCAAATGGGGGCCACCCTTTGCAATAATTTGGCCAAGCATTGGAATTGGAGCAAGGAGAAAATTGTAGCCTTCTAGATTTATCGTCAAGAGATCAAATGCCCTGATGTCCCATTCCAAGATGTAGACAAGGATGAAAGATTCAATACTCTGTGGAATAGAAGGAATGATTACACTGATGCGAGTGGTAATGAGGATATAGACCCAGAGGAATATAGGAAATATATAGGGAAGGGAAAGGAGGTGAAACAGGCCCAAGCGTAGAAGAAAGAAAAGGCGGTAGAGTAGTCTGGCTAGACTTCATTGAAACTGCATTTGATTGCATCATGGTTAGAGGCTTCACTACCATGCACATGGTCTATAAAAAGGTCCAGGGGAGCCCAACAATCTTTAGATGTCATAGAGGTGGACAATTCCCCACCCGATAAGAGGCAGCGCATAGATGCAACCTTTAGAGAGGGCTCACAGGAACCTACAACGAGCCATGGATCCGAGTCCTCCATAGCTCAGGTATCTTTCTCTCCCCCTCTTCTCACTACACAATCTTTGGTTACTCCTAATACCTCTATCGTATCTACACCACCAATCACTTTGGGTATCAGCCTTTCTTTTTCTGCTTTTGCTTCCATGGTCAAGAGAGGTTTCTCCCAATTCTCCTATATTAAAAATGCAACTTTTACTCCCCTATTGTTTATCCCACCCTTCATTATTGCTGAGTCTGGATCCACCATTGCTACCCCTTTTACTCCCATTGCATTGGCTCCAACTCAACCTGGCCTATAGATGGAATCCATTGCAACTCTACTACTGCCACCACTCCACATGAGTCCTTCCTCCACTTCCCTGACTAGGCCTTGGTATAACATACCCCTGTTCTCCCCATTAACGGTCTCTCTACCAAAAAAGACATCATCCATGACCAAAAATCTCTCTTTTCCTTTTTCTCTTCCTCTCGGTGCTCCCTTCGCTAGTGAATTGATTAAATCACCAACAAGATTCATGTCGGAGGGTGACAAAACAAGAGTAGCATGGGCTATTAGAGTCTAGAAGAGGAAAGAAAAGGTGCTACAAAGTTGACCAAACCATGTGTGTAGACCCTTTTTAATGAAGCTCAATCATCATTGCATTTCACAACTATGCATCCAAACACCATCAAGCCATAGGGAGAGATGCAACCCTAGGACTATATGATGCATGCTGTAGGAATTGATCTGTGCATAGCCTGGCCACAAGACAAGGTTGAGCTAATGGAGGAAACCTAGAAAGTGGTGACTACTGACTTCCTCAAGCGCAGTCACCAACTACAAAAGAAGGAGGTTGAGCTAAAAAAAATCATGGAAAGGGTGGAGGTCCTTCTTAACAAGGAAAAAGCAAGGGAGACCAAAATTACATGAATATCTTAGCAAGCACAAGCGAAAGGTGACAAACTCCGGGTGGAACATGCAAAGTCCCAATCCATGGATCCCAACCTAGTCATTGAACTATAACAGAAAAACTAGGAGTTACAAGACCAGTTGGTGTGGGTAGAGGGAGAAGTGCAACAAAATACCGAAGAGCTTCGGCAGTAGCGAGCTCAATTAGAGCAAGAAATGTAGTAGAAGGATCATGAACTCTGGAGGAAAAAAGCTTAATTTGAGGAGATCAAAGAAGTAAGGCTTTCCATAGAAAATGAATCCACAACCAGAGGCCAAGCTGAGGAATGATTGCTTGCCAAGTTGGGGACTCTACACGAATGAATCTCTGTTGTAGAAAAAAGAATTGAGGAGCTAACACAAGATGTTGGGTTGAAGAAGATGGAAATTGGTGCTTTCCAAAATCCTCCTCAACCTCTTGCTACTCAGTCAGATCTACCCTCAGTGGCCCAACACCTATACATTTCCTACTAGGAAAAATTCAAGACTTTTTGTTTGACTCTTTTGCTGATGCTACAATTCATGGCACAAGTGACAAATTTGAGTAGAGAGGTTCATGGAACAATAGAGCAGTTCCCACAGTTAATAATAGAGAAGGTGCCTGAGGAAAAGAAGTTGCTAGACAAGATATACACGGTGAAAAATGAGGATCCAGTGAATGCAGGGATTGAAGACCGAAGCTCAGCTGCCAAGACAACAAAATAATTCATTTTTTTCCATGTGGCTATCCTCCATGCTAGCATTTGCTCGACAACACTAGGTCAGACTATGAATAGTAAATGGGTGACATTCTATTAACTGACTTAGATGGGCTTGGCCTCCCCATTTCTTTTCAATGATTCAGTGGCCACAACAGAGCATATCACAACAAAAATTAGGGAGAATCAACAAGATTTATCCACCTTTCAGAATTTTAGTCAACCACCTACTACTGAGGACATTGAAAGGGTCACCCATCAGATAGCGCAACTACTCTTTCAGCTTGAGTCTGGGAACAGGATATCTATGAAGCTGCCTTTGAAAGAGGATCGATTTGCATGAGGCACAAGAGAATCTGCACACCATATCAATACCATCCAAGGCCGACTGGCTACCTGTATAGATCACACTCTCAAAGCTCTAGCTTTGTTGCCCAATGGATAAGGATCTGGTCATTGAATGAAAAATTTTGGGTTCCCATTTTACAAGTGAAATTCCCTTGGTAGTTTCCAAAGACTATGGATTGAAAATCCATTGAGCTCCCTTTGGGACAATAACATTCTTTTATTTAACCTTGGCCTATTCTCATATGCTTATACATCTCTGGCCCCTTTTTGAAGATTCATGCCTGTTGCTTCCACGTGTCTGTCGTGTGCTCCTTGCAAAGGGTTTCCTCTCTTGTTCCTTTATCAAGCCCTACCATGTCTCCACATGTCAGCAACGTGGGACTTTGAGAGCCCATTCCCCTTTTCTTATCTATTGAGCTCCACCCACATGCCATGTAGCATCATTCCATAGGAACCTTTTTCTAGACCCCACAATCAATGCTCAGGATGAAGACTTCTCCATGTGTCTTCTCTACGGGGAGTTTCATCGCAAGGAAGGGAGGAATGAATGAAAATCCCCTCTCTATCACCATGTGTCCTAACCAACTTTGTGGGCAAGCAACACATGTGTGCATGGGGATTTTTGCTGCTTCCACACTAGGACCACATTCATCATTTACAAGGGGATGCATTTGGTTCGAAGGTGACTGCATTCCATGCTTCAGAATATTTTCTATTGCAACGACAATGGGAAATCATCACGATGGATATCATTGAAAATTTAGGGAATCTTTTCTATTATTTTCTCTCAGACGGTGGGATGCTTCTCTATATAAACTACTTCACCTCTCCAAAAATGGTCTTGGTTCCAGAGTTTGCAGAATACACAGAAAATTGAAAAAGACACCAGGCTTTTGTATTATTTTTAGATTATTGTTTTAAGATTCACAGACTGTACCATTCTTGTTTGGCCTTTCTATTTCTTATCTAATTGAAAAAGCATTATATTGTGTTGTTATTGTACTGAGTAGTTCATTTCAGAACTTATATAATTTCAATATAAGTTTGCTGATTTAGATCATGTCTTCAACTCTTCTTTTTAGTAAATGTGTATGGAGGTTATTTTATGTCATTTAATGAACTTCTTAGGTTTTTCATCTGTGTTCTTTGTTATTTTGGGACATGCAAATTGTTGAACGGGCCCTTAAATCCCATCTGAAAAGTAGATTTACCATGCCTACACCTACATCTTGGTGCATCGCCCTAGTTAGATCTTTATTTTATATATTTTCTTCCTTTTCCCATTCCATAACCCCCAAATATAGAAGAAGCCAACTTCTTTAAAAACCCAGAGGTCACTCAATTTAGCCCAATTGGTCACCCCATTAACTGAGTTTCCCATATGGCTATTGGTTGACAATTTTAGGCATCAACAAGTTCCATCAGACATAATGTATGGGACAAAAAATGAAAAGTTCTTAGAAATATGTGAAACTTGCATTGGCACCAAAAAGACCTATGTGGGACTCATTCACCCAAGGTGGCGAATGAGTCCCATAAACTAAATCTAGGCCACACATGCCTTGAACACATAAATTATGATTGTTCAATGATTGGTGTCAGGATTATCCTTGAAAAGATGCAATAAATGAGGCTTGTGGATGCAAAATAGGGCCAATTAAAGCATAATAAAGCCCAATTATTAATAAAAAGCTTAGATAAATGTGAAAGTGTGTTACAACACTTTATGACACTCCAAATAAGGCTAGGTTAAGGTTGGTTTTGATTAAAATTATGTTTATTATGTTTAGTTAATTGATAAAACACTAGAAAAGTGTGAAAGTGTGTTACAACACTTCACAACACTTTAGCAAGGCACCATTAAATTACATTAGTTCACAAGGGCCCACCTAATGTGAATGTGTTATCCACATTGCAACACTAAATCAAGGCAACATTAAGCCAAAATCCACAAGGAGGACCCAAATGAGTGTGAAAATGTCAAGGGATCCATTTTACTACACTACACTACACTTGGATATGATTTTTGGTAGTCAATGAAAACTCAATATAGCATACCTGCAAATGGATTGAGAAAAAGTGATGACATGAAGGACTATGAAACAAATGGTAAAGAAGGCTTCGCTCTCTTGAGTAGTCTTGCAAATTCTGAATTAGTCATTTAGTTATGGATCTAAAAAATGCTAAAGAAATTTTGGATAAGATGGAAAGTGTTTATGAAGGATATATTATGGTTACACAAGTTAAGATGTAGAACTTTAAGACCACATTTAAGAACTTGAGGATGTTTGAAGATGAGAACTTTGCAATCTATATGCAAAGTGTAGATGAAGTGATGAGATCCATCAAAGGTCTTGGAGGAAAGGTCAAAGAACCTAAAGTGGTAGATAAAATTCTTAGAACCCTTAATAAAGCTTACAATTATAAAGTTGTTGCTATTGAGGAATCTCAAAATCAAGATCAGTATTCTAGAGATCAATTGTATGGCTCTTTAATTGCATTTGAGATGAGAGAGTTTGGTACTAAAAATGGTGCAAGAGTTGAGATTGCTTTTAAGGATACAAAAAATGAGAAGACTAAAGAACCAGATCAAGAAGATATTCATGATGTGGAGGCTAACATTGCGAGAAGGATGAGAAGAGGTAATGGTAAGTATAAATGTAAATTACCTTTCAAATGTTTTAGTTGGGGATAAATAGGTCACTATGCTTCAAGTTTCCAAATAATGAATTCTTGTTCATGGATTTAAAAGATGAATCTACTTTTGCTAACTCTAAAGGATGTGTGAAGGAAAGTGCTCTAAAGAGAAGGGATAAGACTAAAGGTACTTTGGTATCTTCTTTTCATGTTAGCAAAGATAAGAAATATTGGATCATTGATAGTGGATGCTCAAATAACATGACTAGAGACAAGAGTAATTTTGTTAAACTTGAAAAAATATGATGGAGGACTTGTTAGATTTGGAGATTAGGTAGGTGCTAATATTTGTTGAATAGGTTCAATCAATTTTTATGGAAAGCATAATATTGATGATGTGTACTATGTCAAGGGTTTAAGGCATAACCTTTGAGTGTTGGAAAAATGTGTAGCAAGAGATATAATCTTATGGTTTAGGATGATGGATGTGAGATCAAAAGAGGGTTTGAAACTGTGATTGTTGTTAGAAAGAGGACATATGGAAATGTTGATCAGCTCAAGGGTGTTTGTGGTCATTATTTTATGAATTCGATAAATTGAAGCTAGTTATGGTACAAGAGGATGTGTCACATTAATTTTGACAACATAGTTAGAATTAGTTCAATTCAATTCAAGTAGTGAGAGATTTTCTAGGGATTACAAAGCCTATCAATGTTTTCTACAAGGAGTGTCAGATTGAAAAGAAAACAAGAAGAAGTTTCAAGGGTAAAAAACAATCTTTTATTGGATTGTTAGAATTAGTGCATATAGACCTTTGTGGTCCTACAAGATTTATAAGAATTCAAGGTGACATGTATATCATGTTTTTGATTGATGATTATTCTAGAATGACATGGGTTACATTTTTAGAGAAAAATATGAAGCCCTAAATAGATTCAAAGAATTTAAAGTTATGGTTGAGAATGAAATGGATTTGATGATCAAATTCTTGAGGTCTAACAGAGGCAGAGAATTAACCTCCAATGAATTTAACATGTTTTATGAGAATCATGTCATAAAGAGGAACTTGTCTACCCCTAGAACTCCTTAGAAAAATGGAGCACTTGAAAAGAAAAATAAGACTATTCAAGAAGCTACAAGGACTATGATGAAAGAAGCTAGCCTACCAGAAGTCTACTAGATTAAAGCAATTCATACTACTGTTTACATAACTAGCAGAGTTCAAGAAAAAGAAAACAACACAAAGACTCGCGATGAGTTGTATGGAATGATCCCTTTTGTCAAGTACTTCAGAGTGTTGGGAAGAAAATTATATATTAGAAGATATGATGAAAACTTAGGAAAGTTTGATGCAAGGTTTGATGAAGGAATTTTCCTTGGATATTCTACTTAAAGAAAAGCTTATAAATATTACAATAAAAGATTGAGAAATATTGTTGAGAGTGCAAGTGTTGAAGTTTATGAAGATTTGTAAAATCTAGTGATGATAGATGGATATGAATCTAATGAACCTACTTGCACAAAATAATAAGAAAGAGCCAAGGAATAGGAAGCACATGATGAAGAGGAAGACACTCCTGAAAAGACCCCTAGAACCTATAAGTATGTGAGGAGAAATCATTCAAAAGAACAAAACATTGGGGAAAAAAGAAAAGGTGTATTGACAAGAAGGAAAGTTGTTGAAGAAGAGGTAAATTTGTGTCTACTTTCTAAAGTTGAACCTAAATAGTGATTGAGGCATGCAAATATGAACATTGGATGAAAGCTATGGAAGAAGAACTTATGCGGATTGAGAAGAATTAGACTTGGGAACTTGTCTCGAGACCAACAAAAAAAAGTAATTGAATATAAGTGGGTGTTTAGAAACAAATTGAATGAGAATGGAGAAGTTGTAAGAAATAAGGAAAGGCTTATGTTTAAGGGCTACTTACAAGTTGAAGGAATACACTTTAAGGATACATTTGTTCCAGTGGCTAGAATAGAAGCAATCAGGATGTTTTTGGCTTTTGCAACACATAAGGGATTTAAATCTTATCTGATGGATGTGAAGTCTTCTTTCTTGAATGGAGAATTGGAAGAGGAAGTATACATGGAACAACCGAAAGGATTTCAGTTATTAAGGATTTCAGTTATTAGATAAACCTAATATGGTCTATAGATTGAAGAAGGAATTGTATGGATTGAAGCAAGCTCTTAAAGTTTGGTATGCAAGGCTAGATAAGTATTTGATACAAAAAGGATTCAATAAAGGTATCGTAGATAGTAATCTTTACTTTAAGGTTAAAAAATATTAAATCTTGATTGTAGTTGTGTATGTTGATGACATAATTTTTGGAGGAAATGAAGCTTTGTGTAAGAAGTTTGCATAAGATATGTAGAAAGAGTTCGAGATGTCTATGTTTGGGGAGATGAATTTCTTCCTTGGACTACAAACAAATCAGATAGAAAAAGGCATATTCATTTCACATTCAAAGTATGCCAAAGAAATTTTGAAGATGTTTGGAATGGAAAACTCTAAATTGGTATTTACTCCTATGATTATTGATTGCAAATTGAGCAATAATGATGTATCTCCGAAGGCTGATTTGAGAAAGTACAGATCTATGATTGGCAGACTGGTATATCTAACTACTACTACACTAGATATCATGCATGCAATTTTTCTTGTGGCTAGATTTCAAGATCCTAGAGATTCACATGTTTCAGTAGTGAAGTGGATATTTAGATACCTAAAGGGCACTCTGGATCATGGGTTATGGTATCCAAAAGATACAAATTTTATATTGAGTGCTTACACAGATGTAGATTGGGCTAGTTGTGTTGATGATAGAAAAAGTACAAGTGGTGGTGCATTCTTTCTTGGATGTAGATTGGTGACATGGCTAAGTAAGAAAAAAGATTCAGTTTCTTTATCTACTATAGAGGCTGAGTATATTACAACATCATGTTACTACACACATGTGTTGTGGATGAGGAAAATATTGAAGGATATTAGATTGGTGTATGATGAACCTATTTCTATTTTTTGTGACATTAGAAGTGCAATAAAAATTTCAAAGAATCTAGTGATGAATTCAAGGATAAAACATATTTCAATCAGATATCACTTTCTAAGAGAGAATGTTGTGGAGAATGAAGTGAAGCTTGAATATGTAGCTACAAAGGGTTAGATTTTTGATATATTCACTAAGGCTCTTCCTAAGGATACTTTTGAGTATCTTTGGGAGAATTTGGGTGTTATTTCCCCTCATTTTTTGAACTAGATGCATAAGGAGATGCATTAGTCTAGTAGATTTCAAGATCTATCCCTTATTCTAGACTGATGTTGGTGGCTACCTCTTAGGGGGAGTAGGTAGTGGTATTGTAGATTGTTGCAGATTGTTGTGTAATCCTAAGGGGTAGTATATAGAGAAGTAATGGAAAAGGGTTGAAGAGTAGTTGTGTAATGGAAAAGGGAGAGAATAATGCAAAAAAATTCTATCCTTTTCCATTGATGTCAAAGGAGAGAAGATTCATGTGAAAATGAATAAGTAATAAGGGAGAGAGTATCACATGAAAACGAGAAATTTATCAGGGGGAGAGAGAAACATTTGAAAGAGAAATTCAGTTGAAGAAAGAATAATGTAAGGTGGAGAGTGAGTAAAGAGAAAAGAGAAAAGGAAATAGGTATATTCAGAGTTGTCTTTGGTGTTTGTTCACATCAAGTGAATTCCATCAATAACAAAGGGGGAGATTGTTGCAAGTATGTGTAGATTGGTGTTGTCATTAATGTCAACAAGCAAGTGTGTTGTCATTAGTGTCAATTGTATGTGATGAGGGATATTGGTGTTAAAGATGAATATTTGGTGTTGTTTTTGCTTTGATTTGTTGCATTATTTTTTCACCAGTTAAGCTACTAGTGTTTAACTTTGATGTTACTTTGATAAGCTTCTATATATAAACGTAGTAGTGTTGAAGATGATGTGGATGTGTCTTTGGTGCTTTTTTTCCAGGTGATTTTGATAAAAAATGATAAAAACAGGAACTAGAATATTCTAGTGTTGTTCTAGGTTACATAGAGGGTTTCTGGTTTTGCTCTACATTTCTTCTAGGTTGAAGATATGCCTATGCAATTCGAATGCAGGATTGTGAGGGGCCAAACAGTGGCAATATGAAATAAAAGTGGCTAACAACTTTTCTTTATCTATATTTGATGAAATGGAAAGGGTTTATAGAGAAAATTGTTAGCTTTCCAAAAATATAAGATATTCCTTATTTGGACTTAGATAGATAATTATTATTGATTTTCTACGTACATTTTAACTAAAGTCTAGATTTATAGGATGATTGAAAGACATCTATAAATTTTAAATGGTTGAACATTTTTTGAATCCAAAAGGTGTGTCACACACTATGCTTCATAAAATATAGGTTAAAAAAAAAGGAAAATTAAATTTCATAATTTTTAACCAAGTTAAGCTAGCCGGACAAATGGTTTTTTAATATTTTTGAAAAATCCTACTAGAAAATTCATAACTAAATATTTACTTGCAAATAAATTATAAAAAAATATGTGTTACATCCAAGAATGTGTCCTATACTTATATTAAAATATTTAAATAAAATATTTTCTTTTTCTCCCCATTAGGGTGGCCAGACAAACACTTGCTTTTTATTTTTTTCTTTTAAATTTAATACTATTTCATTGAAATTTCTAATTTTCATCAAATAGATTTATTTTTTTCCAAGAAAAAGGACTAATATCTTATAAACTACATTTAATTTACTACAAATTCTCTTTTTACATATTTTTTAAATTATGTAAATAGCCTATTCAAATTTTTATGTTAATAGGAAGATCAAGTTTGGTATCCGAGTAGTTTAATAGGAAAAATTGCAAGTGGTGGATGTTAACTAGTTTGAAATTAAAGTGAGAAGAAGGTGCACTTGAAGAGTTTAATCCACATATTGGATCAAGGCGAGATACTCGAAGAAAAACCATGGAACAACTAAAAGAAGGAAAACCTTCTAGTCCTAAAATCTTTGAGAATGAAGAAATGTTTCACAAAGCATTCCTGGATATGAAGATGATGGTGGAAGAATTGTACAAAGACTGTTAGAAGGAAAATGAGAGGAAAAAAATAAAGGAGGAAGGTGAATCCTCTTTGAAAGATGATAAAGGAAAAGGAGTAGGAGGTGGTAGTGACCCTCCTGAAACTCCATCCTTGTCTTCTTCATCTTCATCTTTTTCTTCCTCTTCATTTTATTTTTATACTTCTTCCCCCAAGAAGAAACAACCTGTACAGTTTGAATCAAATTCACCTTTGTTAAAACTTGATGTTAAATTTTATTTTCCAACCTATAATGGAGAACTGGATGCAGAGAAACTTGAAAATTGGATAAAACAAGTTGAAGTATATTGCAGGGTACCAAATTTCATTGATGATTCTTCAAAGATCCAATTAGCAACTATTCGCCTGGGAGGCACAACTCTAATTTGGTGGGAGAGCAAAACTCAAGAAGATCTCAGCCGATATGGTAAAATCATTTCTTCTTGATTTGAGTTTACAAATGCACTTAAGAAATAATTTTATCCATTAGGTCACATGCAAAAATCTGCAATGAATTGGAAATCATTAAGGCAAGAGAAAGGACAAAGTGTACAAGAATATACACAGGAGTTTAGGAAAAAAGCTTTAATTTTGGGCATTCCTTTATACACGCAAGAAATTTTTTTGAAATATATAGGTGGATTACATGAAAAATTGAGGCATACAATACTTATGCTCAATCCAAATAACCTTGATGAAGTTAGGGTGCAATCCATTCATCTTGAAACAAGCATGAAGAGTAGCCATGATAGTTTCTTAATGGAATCTAGTAAGCATAAAGGAAATAAGAAAGGGAAGAAGGAAATGTAGTGGGAAACTTCTATGAAGAAAGACGAGGAAAATCCTTATTGCTCACACCACAAAAAGAAAGGGCACAAAAATGCAAAATGTTGGAAATTGCATCCTGATCAAAAACCAAAGTGGTTCAAAGATTGAAAGGGTAAGCAAAAGACTCCAGCCATCGTGCAAGACCTCAAATCAGATTTCGATGATGAAACCAAGATAAAAGTTGTGGGTTTAAAAGGTATCACTCCTATTGCTAGTACTAGTTCCCATGCTTCTTCTATAAAGAATAATGAGATTCTTGTTGAAAGTAAAAGGAATGAATTATTTCATATAAGGACTATTATAAAATAGAGTAAAATTGATACACTCATAGATAGTGGATCACAAGTAAACTTAATCTCTGAACAAGTTGTTAAGAAATTGGCATTAAAACCAATACCTCATCCTAAACCATATCCATTGGGTTGGGTGCATGATAATTCTCCGTTACATGTGTCAAGGCAATGTAAACTCTGATTTACAATCACATCCAACTTTGTAGACGAGGTAGAGTTAAATGTAATTCCGCTTGACATCTATGGGATGGTTTTGGGAAGTCCTTACTTGTATGATAGAAAGGCCATTTTTTATAGGGAACATAATAGGTATCATTTGTTTAAGGATGGAATTGAATTCATTGTGAAAAATCATCACATGAAGAGTGATAAATCTATTGTAAACATAGGGCATTTGAAAATGGTTGTAAATGTAAGCAAGTAATTAACCCTCATGTCTGTAACAACTAGTGATGTTAAGCATGAAAATGAAATGATTTCTAATCATGATAAGGTGTCACAAAAAACACAGTGTGAGGATTAGTTGCAAGCACATTTAAGCCTTCAACCTTGGGTGGTAAAAGGGGGTTTGAATGACTCATTTTCTAATGATGTTCCTGTTTAGGAGATTCAAAAAGTTGATACTTTTTCCTTCACATCAGTATATTCAGTATTGTTGCTTTCCATTCTACTAGTTAGTTCTATGTGGATGGTGGATGCGACAATGAGTATTGATGGGTATTTAGTTGATTGTATTAGTTATAATATCTCATTCTTCATCTTGTTTGTGATGAGTTAGATGATACTAGGAAAGTGAGGAAACAATTCGCTCACTTAATCTCTATGTAAAAACAAACTTTTGGCGGTCTAAAAGCTTCTCAATTGGGAGGAATGATCTAGGAGGATCTAGAATACCTAAAAAATTCATAGTCTCAAAATCTGGCAAAACCATATCCATGTTGAAGTGCTTGGAAAATTGGACCCAATGCAACTTGAATGGGTGAAAAAGGAGCTCGTACGCCCAAGTTATGGTCAATCAAAGTTGGGGTCAAACTGGGTATAGAGGCCAATCAAAAAGGTGAAAATTTTGATTGTTCCAAAAATGGTCAAAGGTGGCATCATGTCGAAGAGATCATTACCACGGTTCCAATACCGCTCATTTCATGAAAAATGGAGCTTGTATGACAAAGATATGGCTAGTCAAAGTTGAAGGTTTACTGGATACTGATGTGGCAGTTGAATGGATGTTGATGTGGCAAGTGCAGGATATGTGGCAAAAATGTGGATCCTCTACACAAAATTCATGTACCACCACTATACCATGCTTTATTTTTGATAAACAAAGTGGTGGAGGTTTATTTTATTTCACAAAATCCATTTTATGGGATTCTAAGTGGATTTTGTGTGATCCCAAGCAGATTTTGTGGGATTTAAAGGCAACATATTAAAACTAAATCTCCTAAAAATTAAAAAATTAAACCCTTTAAAACAATAATGAATAAGCTCGAATCTCCTATGTTTAGAGAATTTAACCCCCAAATAAAATTAGAAAATCCAAAATTAAAATACTAACCCCTATAAATAAGGGCCTAATCCTTTAGAATATTAAAGCCCATTTACATAATAAAACTAAAGGGCTTAGATAATATTTTAAATGATTTATGAGATTTTCCTATTGTAAATGGGGGATTTTTCAAAGATATTTACTTGTAAAAGAGGATATTGTTGAACTTTACTTGTAAAAATGGGAGATATGAAAAATTTGTAAATCTTATGGTTTTTAACCATAATGGGAAAAAATTTATGTATAAAAGGGGGGTATAGGCTTGAGAGAATTAATCAATTCTTTTGGGAGGAAATTAGGAAAAGTAATTTTTGGAGATTGATGTAACACATAGACTTTGTATTTTGTATTCCTTCAAGTAAAGGAAAATGTGAAAGAGTCTTAGGTATTGAGAGAGATTGTGAAGAAACTGTAATGCAGGTCTAGAGCTTCGATGATGTAAAAAGGCATGTTAAAGCTTGGTGTCATTAATAAAGTGGTTCCTCATTGAGAAGTAGACCAATAGATGTAGCTCATGTTGAGCAAACTCCGTTATCAAACTCATGATCTCTCTTCTTCTCTTCTATCTTATAATTTTCTCTTATTCTTTCTAGTTCTTCTTTAATTCCTTCTTTGAGATATTAATTATGAAATTTAAGTAATTAGTTAAGTTGTGTAAAGGAATAAGTGAACTCAATTTTATAATTTCAACAGTTAAAATATGTAACCACACAATTTTTTTTGCGATCGGGATAAATTTGTAATTGGGAGTAAAGTGCAAATTATTTGTAACCCTTTAATTATAGATCAAGTTGCATAACTCTATCTTTCTGAATTTTTATTGCCACTTAGGGGCCTAGTTTGTCCCCCCATGATCCTGCACTAACCCTTGGATTGATATACAATATAATTTGTGTTCACCAATGCGTGATTGTGTAGTGTAGAGGTGTCTAGGAGAAATGTTTTTGCCTCACATTTCTCTATATAGTTATGCTTCAACTCTTGCAATTCTAAAGGAGTGTTGATGTTGTTGATTTTACCTTAGTCAAGAGGATTTGAGGTTAGGTGCATTGGAAGATAAGTTTTCAAGTAGCAATGTATGGCATAGTTATCTAAGTGTACTAGGTTTGTACATTCTTCAAGTGAAAGTTGTTGCGAAGGAGTATGTTGGATCTCAAGTGGTTCATGGTTTGTTCTAGCTTGTCTAGAAGTGTGTTGTGTGGTTTCCAAGTTGTCTTTGAATTTGAGGAAGTGTATACTTAAAAGTTTATTGGTGTTTGCATAGGTAACAACTGACCTAGTGTTTACATTACATGTGAAGGATAAATATTGATTTTGGTAGCATGTGGTTCAGTGGTGTTTCTTTTTAGGTCCCAATCAAGTTTTGATGTGGTCTGCATTCACTTCTATTTTCCACATAAGTTTTTTGTTGCTGACCTAATTTAAATTTGCATGTTTGAGGTGCATAGCTAACCTTGGGAAGGGTTTCAAGGTTGAGGATGGTATAAGTATGAGTTGAATTAATGAAGGAGGATAAGATAGATGAAAGTGTGAAGTGTGTGATGTGAATGATGCGAATAGTAGAGTTATAAGGTGCCTGATTGAGTAGATCAATACATAATTTCATTTGTTGGATTATGGGATGTAGTGAGCAGAAGGTATCTGCAATCATTCAAACAAAATGCAAAGGTGTTGGAACAATTATGGTGGATTTTATGTTGCATTTAGATCATGTTATTTGTGTAACATTTCTTCTCTATCTTCCTTTTCTATTTCAATAGTGTTCCTTGGTTGTGAGCCTCTCTGGTCAGTGTATCCTATTCTGGCAGTGATCCTTTGTAAATGGTTTTGCAATTACTTATATTGTGAGCTAATTCTCACCATATTTTTTCCCTCCTTGTACTTTCCATGTAAATTTGGTGTTCTCTTCTGTCTGGTGTTAAAGTTGTTTCAGTTTTTGTTATTTTCTTTTCATGTTGATTCATCATAACAGATTAAGGTTTTAATGAATGCATGTGGATCTAAATGTTAATGATGGTTTTGATGTTTTGATAAGATACGACTAATTCACCCCCCTCTAAGTTGTCTTTATTATTCAACAAATTCATCATCCTTCAAAGACAAGGAATCTTCCTTGGATTAGAGACTCTTCTTAAACATATTTCTTCTAGGCTCTTTTTTTCTCCTTTCAAAATCTTTCAAGGGACATTTAGAAGAAAAATGGCCAACCTCTCCACACTTAAAACAATTGAAAGGTAGCTTACCTTTGTATTTTTTGGTAACCCTCTTCAACTTCCTTACAAAATTTATTTATTCTTCATCAATGTCACTATCTAGATCAAATACTTCATACACTTCCTTCTTACTACTTGTAGTAACAAAAAAAGTATCCCTTTTTCCTTAGTCTAGGAATGAATAAATAATATTAAAATGAGCTTATTGTTGCCTTGATTTAGTGGTGTAATTTTTTTTACACATTCACATTAAATTTAGGGCACTTTTAAACTAAATGGACTTAATTGTGTCTTATTTAGGGTGTTGTAAAGTGTATCTTTACACTTTAACACTAATCTAGGATTTTATGAATTAATTGAGGTTATGCCTTAATTGGCCCCTTTAATTCAAATCTGAGCCTAATTAATTGCAAATTTTGAGGGATAAAGATCGACATCCATAAATTCTATAACACAACAGTTAATTTTTAAAGGTATGTGTCCTAGGTTAGTGACCTACGACCCATTCACCACCTGGCGAATGGGTCCTCACTAAGTCCTAGGACCCTATTTTCACATGATCTTTCATATTTCCTGAACTTTCCTAGTTAAGTGAGATAGGACCTATTTGCCACATGGTGAATGGGTCCTCACTTAGAACTAGGACTCCCCCTTGGGATATGTTTTTGGTAGTATTTTAGAGATTTAAAATCCAAGATCTGATGTCATCTTGTGATATTTGAATTTATGGATTTAATGTTAAGATATGTATAAAGAAGAGGTTATTTCACTATGATTCAGCTAGAATTTTTTATGAGAAAATCCTAATATAAAGTTTATTAGATAAAGATCATTTAAGAGAATTTCTAAGGAATTCAAGGGAAGATTATTGAGGATTATTTCAGAAATGAAGAGTCCTATCATCATGTCAAAGATTTAGTGCATCATGCATGTTGTTGATCTAATATGTTGATGTATCATTCAAGGTCAATTCAAGCATACTTAAGGAATTATTCCTAATCAAGGTTCATGATCGAGATCTACACTCATTGAGGCCACATCATGCTAGTTTACATATCTACAATCCAAGGTTTCAACTGAGGTTTAGTGAGTTGTTACATATTGTTTCTCATTCATCATTCATTTTATGCATTGTGTCATTTCAATGTTTAATTACCAAAATGAGGTATGACCATGGAAAACCCCTATTCCCTAACAAACAACAATTTTCTCTCATTTGATTTGTGATTGTAGGTTTTAGGTTGAAGATCATTTTGAGACAAAAATTACAAAATTTGTCAAAGTTGCTAAGAAAGTTGTCCAATCACAAAAATTAAGGTATGAGATTTATTTTTGTCTTTTCGATGGTGCTCGACTAGGATCTGGGAGTGGAGATTGAGAAGAACATAACCCAAAAACTATTTTCTAGAGCCCCAACAAGGACCCATTCTCCATAGGGTGAATGAGTCCTCAATGAGGCCCAAAAAAGAACTTTTTGTAATAGGTACATAGCATTTGACCCTCTTAAAACTTTCCTTTTGATTGCTATAATAGTTAGGTTTAATTTCTATAACTCATTTATGCATCATAACCCTCATATTGAATGAAACTAGGGAGATAGGTACATTGTTCATCAATTCATTTTGATCAACCTAACCTATTTCTCTTTGTTTCATTATGGTGAAATCAACCTTTTGAGCATTGTAATCTTTTTATTTTGGAGTCTTTTTCATCCTAGATTTAGATCTTGCATTCATTTTCATTTCATTAGGTCTCATTTAGGGTGTTTAGTTTGCATTCAAATTTGCATCTCCTTAAGGTTTTAAGATTGCATTCTTTAAATCTAAAAATACCAAAAAAATTAATCATCTTGCATATAATTTACATCATATAAACTTGCATTTTAAAATTGAAACAAAATTGCATATCAAACTAGGTCTTATAGGTTATCATTTTGTCACATTTTGCACTTTCATTTCACATTGCATTTACAGAAAACTTAAACTGAATCTTGTTGTTACAAACCTGAATCTAAAAACCACTAGAAAACACCTAAATATGTAAAAATTAGTTTCAAAAACCTCATCTAGGACCCATTCTCCATAGATCAAATGAGTCCCTAATCAGGTCCTAATCTACATTTCAAGAAATCAAAATATTCATTTTTGTGGTACTATTTGCTCCTTTCAAATTTTTGTTTCAGTTTGTTGAGTTTTCAAGTCATTAATTTCATCATATCTAGCTTAATTTGGTACATTTAGTGCATTTTGTGATTTCAAAATTGCATTTACAAGATTTTATTTTTAGATTGTTGCATAGTGTAATTAGAAAATTTCCTTGTTTGAATCTAAAAGCTTGAAAATGGACAAGTGTTTTAGCAATATGCAAAAGTCTTTGTTCTCCTTGGTTGATGTTTCAAGTTTTTTTTTTGGATATGATCCTATGCAATTGAACCTAATCATGCTCACTCAACTCCTAATGTTGTCCTCATGAAGTTGAAATTATTGGAGAAGATGATGCTAGCATGAATGAATTCATAAATGATTGAATTAACAATCTTGAGAATAATGCATTCGTTTATCCCTCCATGAAAAAACCAACACAACTTGAGATGTTTGGTCTTTTACATCCTAAAATTGAGTCACAAACTAAGTCTAAACTTCCAACAATGAGTTAACCTAGCTCCTCTAATCAAGTGCATACCCATCAATATTATGTTAACAAAGTGACCAATGCTCCCATCAATCTAGAAGAGAATTATGGCCAAGGATTTAAGATTTTAACCAACCAAGGATGTGACATAACTAATGAGCATGAAATCTCTAAGCTTTTAGAGAAAATTCCTATTGAACAAACCAAAGAAATAGGATATCAAGATTCTCCTCCCAATGTAAGTTTCCTCCTTCCTAAAGAACAACCAATGTCTCAAAAGGATGATAGGATCATCTTAGGTCCTCAACAATTCAGTGAATCAAGCAAGACATAAAATCCTTATAAACTTAAGAAACTAAAATTTCCATGTCCTATGTCTTAAAATGAGATAATCTTACACATACTTCTAAATCAAGGACTTATAACATTACCACCCATTAGAGAAAATCCAAATCCAAATCCTATGAACAAAAACATGTCTCATTGTCGATATCATAGAATTCTT
>VDFB02258977.1:0-92307 GCA_007258455.2 Sequoia sempervirens
TTCCCTACACCTTGATGTATATAAATAAGAGCTTTTTGCTCATTTGTAAATAACTTTTGCTTGAAAGAGAAATATATGCTGCGCCTACCTTGCCCTCAATATTGCTCTTTTGGTATTTGTTCATGTGTCTTCACTATTGCAATTAATTGTTATGCCACATAGGGTTTCAAGAGATTGTAGTGGTGAATTCTTTCCTTAGTTTAGATAAATCTGTTTGAACATCTTTATCATTGAGATCAATTGTTATGCCACATAGGGTTTCGAGAGATTGAGGTGATAAAGGCTGTTTTGTGTTTATTTACCATTGTGATCAATCGTTATGCCACATAGGGTTTCGAGAAATTACAGCGATAAATCTGTTTTGTGAATCTTTATCAATATAATCAAAGGTTATGCCACATAGGGTTTCGTGAGATTGTGATGATAAAGGCTGTTTTGTGAAGACTTCGCTATTTCAATCAAGTGTTATGCCACACAGGGTTCCATAAAATTGTCATGGTAAAGTCTTAAATCTGTTTTGTGCCCAATAAGCTTGTTTAGATTGAGATGATAGTTGCGCCACCTTGCCTCCAAGTAGAGAATCTAAACACGTTTATCGTCAGATAGTCAAACCTTGCTCCGTTTCCTCTTGCTCTGTTTTCCTGAGGAGATTGGATAGATTAAATTTAAGTTGTAGTTAGTAGATCTGCAAAACCAGAAAAACTCAGCTGCAACGTATAGGTTCTTTCAAGAAAGCCTTGTACCTCTAGCAGTTGAAACAAAAAAGACAGAAGTAGTTTTAGCTTATTTTTCCTTTGCAAGTATATATTTGTCGTTAAGCAATGAGGGAGCTTCCTCCTAATTTGAAGAGCACTCATTTAGTGTACATAGGTTGTCTTCATAACAACTTCTACTCCAGAGGTGCTAGTTGTTAACTACATTTACTTCAAGTTATTCTTCACTAGTAGATTTTCAAGAGTGATTATATGTTTATACCCAACATATTTTACTTCATTTATCATCTAGGCCTTTTAAAAACTTAGAATTGGCTCTTGAATGAGCCTTTTCATTCTATCCAACTTAGTTAGAATTTACACTTGTTTTTCAACTATTACCAACAACTGCTCTTCCCATTTGTGTAGCTTTATAGACCTCTAAACAATATTAATAAGATGAAAATCCTTGTTTCACTTTTGGATGAGCTAATGTGATCCTAATACTGTTGATTCCTCAATTGCTTCACTTGAGTTATCCACCCAAAGAAAACTTTGAATCATTAACCTTTGACTCCCTCCCATGGAAAACTACACTACTGATCCCCTAGAATCAAAAGTTTAGCTATCAAATAATTCCATGACATGTCAGAGAATTCTATTTGTTAAGATCCATTAAATGGGTTAGTATGCATATTCTTCATCATTGTACTTCTTTCTATCCACCCAATTTTCCTTCAAATGTAAACTTTAGCTCCCTATTTTTATAAATATGTAAAAAATCACTATTAGGTTACAACCATGCTACACCCTTAATTATTTTAGTTCTCTTAGCATCAAATGCACATTATATACCTTATGTTCATCCATGGTGATATCGAGTGGTTAGTTTATCTAGGTGCAACATATGCTAAGTACATTAGGAATGATAATAGCAATTTCATCACAAACTTCAAAACCTTCTTGTATTATGCCTACCATTCAACTATACATGTATTGGTAGATGCTTATGCAGTCTCTTTAATTGAATTAGATCCCCATGAAGGATAGGAAAAATTGGCCTGATCAAACTCAATGAGATTATTCACTGTCATCATCTTGTTAGAAATCTGAAATAGATTGAATAAACCAAGGAAGTTTTTAAGAGAAAATCAAAGTTACATAAATTGGAAAAAAAACATAAAGAATGCAAACTAGGATTTTGAGAGATTTTGAAATTTTGATATGACAAAATCACATTAAGAGCTGCCAAGATGATAAATACAAGCTAGGTAGCGATTTTATATAGAACTAAGGAGAGGATGGAAGTGGCAAATCAACCAATAACAATTGACCACTAATAACCACCAACATTAAATAAAGTGATGAAAAAGTAAATACTCCACCCTAAAAAGGTGGAGGACAATTCATCACTTTATCTCCTAGTTATTAAATGATTAAGGGTAAACCCACAAAAGTGGTTTACAATTCAAGTGAGGAAGGAAAATTCACAAAAAATGACCTAGTGGCAAAAAAAATGATTTTAGGGGTTCGTACGAACCTACTAGTTTGAGCAAACCCATTTAATTCTTTCTTGCCCAAAAAAAAAACAAAAAGCATTATGGAAGGGTGGTTCGCTTGAACCCCTCATATCCCTCATTCTCCCCCACATAAGAAAAATCTAAATTTTGCACTTTGGAGCTTGGGTTGAAGACGAAAATGGAGAACTTCATAAACCTTAACTGGAATCGAGTAGTCCTCGAATGAGCTATCCAACTAATATGATTTTAATATGTTTTGGTTTTTATTATATATTTATTTTTTTTAGTTTTATTAAACATAGGTTTTTTCACAAAAATAAAAGCTCTTTGTCTCCATTACGTGGAAAAATAGCAAGATTATAAAAAAAAAAATGAAAAATGTGAGTGCAACGATATTGAAGTCCTTGATCTAACAATTTTTTTTGAATTTCGATACATACAAAAATGTTATGTTATACGGTCACGCTATGTTTTGAATTGTAATTGGTTTGACTTTGAAACTTGATTGAAGAAAAAATATTCAATAAAAAACTATCTAACCAAGTGGAAGCACTAGATATCAAAGTTACAAATCTAAATTTGAAAGAATTAGAATTTTATCCTTATGGAAAAAAAAGTATGCGTTATACGGTTGAGTGTCACTTTTTAAAAATGCTATTTTATGAAAAAACTAGTTTTTGAGGAGATGGAAAAAGTAAGCAAATGATTCCAATTTTTTTTTTAAATATATTTAGAATCTATAGACAAAATGTCACAAAACTCTAGTATGCATCATCTTCAAATTCCTCACGGTTTAGCTGCTATAGGTGCTGAAAGTGAAGATTTAGTTAAAAAAAATATTTCAGTGGCTAGTTTGGCCAAAAATTGTAAACCACTATTGTGGGATCACTCTTAACTCACTTTATTATCCTAAGCAAGCTTAATAAATGTTTAGGAAAAGTCTAAAACTAAGGGAAAATTAAATATCCCACTAGGAAAATAAAAACCTACACTAACAACCCCCCTTAAGCACAACTTAGGAGGATGCAAAAGATGATGGGTCATGGCAAATGAGGCCATGTTAGGTACCCATGTACATATCAAATTACCCCACGAAAGAATAACCCCCCACAAATAGAGAGAGAACACTCCCCAAAATAGAGATAGAATATAAGAGAAGAACTAAGTAGCAAGATGTATGAAGTATTTAAATTTGGAACAAGTATCCCCATGTCTATGCTGAAAGTTGTCACAATCAAATCAGGCATTCTAGGCCACACTGCTGAAGATGACAAATTAGAATCACCTAGAGACTGATGTAGAGCACAATCCAAAGACAATGATGGTTTGAAAATAGTTGTGTAATGACCATCATAAAAATAGAGAGATAACCCCTCAAATGTGTCCTCCAAATTTGAAATGTGCATCTCCATAAAAAAGTCTAAAATACCCGTCAAGAGATCATCCAACAAAGTTGAATCAGGAAGACTGTGTATGCCTTGCTTCAAGAAGTCATTGGAAGCTTTCAAAGAAGAAACACCGAACTTCTAAGTAGCAACAGATGCAAGGACCAAATATTTATCCTCAAAGAGAAGATGTATGTCCTAGATAGTGTCATCTAGATCTGAAATGAGGGACTCTACAAACAAACACAAAATGTCTGGTAGAAATTGGTCTGAATAGACTGAATCCAAAAGACATAAATGATCTTGTTGCAATGTATCATTGGAAGATTTTAAAGAAGCATCTATGGAATCTGAATATGCAATAGGAAACATTGATGGGGTAGCAATGAAGTGATCATTCACACAAGATGTGTCCACACAAGATGAGGCAACATAAGTATCAGTATCATCCATAATAGCTTGGTTCTCCAAGGAAACATCACTTTCAGATGAAGATTGAATATCTCCATATAACTGTTGGATGATGGTCCAAGCAATGAAAGGGCACTCAATGTGCTTTATGTGATGTAGAGTATCCTAAAAAATAGTAAGACATATTAGTCCATAGACCATGTTATTGTTAAACCATGCATTATTTTCATCGTAGTCACTTGGCTAAGGAATGCTTAAATATTATAAAGTTGGCACCTTATAGTTTAGTGCATTTACAAAGCCTTTTCCAAGATACAATGCCCAATAGGTTCAAAATAGCTGAAATTATAAATTTTGATACAAAATGTACCTAAGAAAAAATATAAAGTATTAGCCTTATAGTTGTGTAGTGCTCTTCACCATCTTCCAACGCTTATTCGTTTCTAAAAAATGGAGCATCGGGGCGAAATTTATGGCCTGTTGAAGAATTTAGTAACAAACAACTTCAACCTAAAATATTTGGTACAAAATGGCAAAAAATATTTTCAATACCTCTATGGATAGAAAGTGCTCATCTTCAGCTTTTTGACAATATCTCATTTTTGAAAACGAACATTGTGGTAAAGAGTTATGCAAGTTTGAAAAAAGGCCCAATTTGGCCTATTGGAGGGTCTTGGTGGCCCCCTGGCGGTGCCACTAACGACGGCTAGCCAGAGATTGGATGGCGCATCTGGTAGTTTGGTTGTTCCTTGATCACTGGTGGTCTTCTTTTCTGCAAGTCACAGTTAATAAAACAGTCGTAGTTTAGACTTAGCCACTTAGCAGCTGACGACTTTTAAGTTGCGACCAAGCTGCTATTTGTGCAACTTAATAGCCGTGGGTTTCAAAAAACCCCACACAATTCTTGTGTATAGTGCTTAAGTACTTAACACAAAGTGCTAAGCACTTTATTTTTTTTTAAAAGCCCAACTGATTTTTGTTTTTGAATTTTTTTAATTCTGTTGACCATACCTGCGTGACTTGGGGGGCCATATGGCTCCCTCGGTAATTTTTTTTCCTCGACGACTCCCGAATTGGAATATAGGAAAAATTAATATCAACATTCATTTCGTCGACCTCCTAAACACAATGACAAGGTCCTTTTTGGCCGAAAATGCTCCTAGAAAAACCTACCACTAAATTTGAGCTTCAAACCCTCGTTTGCAACTATGTCAAATGATCTCCAATTTGGATGAAATAAAAGCCAATATTGACTTTCTCGAGCCTCCTAGACACGTTGAAATGATAAAAAAAGTTGCTAGCATAACCAAAAATGCTGCAATCACCCAAATCTCACAAAACACATATGCAATATAAAAAGGTAGTTAAATCTTTGCAAACCTTTTTTAATTCTCCAAATCATTCAAAATGCAAGAACATACTAGAATTTATAATATTTTTTCATGAAAATATTGATCTCTCATTTAGGAATCTAAGAACTTAGATTTCTCCAAAAAAAAGCTCTAATACCAAGTTAGAAATTTGAAATAGATTGAATAACCCAAGAAACTTTTTAAGAAAAAATCAAAGTTACATAAACTGGAAAAACATAAAGAATGCAAACCAAGACTTCGAGAAATTATCTAATGTATATATGATATAATTGCATTAAGATCTTTCGAGATGAAAAATAAAAGCTAGGTAGTGAGTTTATATAGAACTAAGGAGAGGATGGAGGTGGAAAATCAACCAATCAAAATTGACCACTAATAACCACCAACATTAAATAAAGTGATGAAAAAGAAATAATCCACCCTAAAAAGGTGGAGGAAAACTCATCACTTTATCTCCTAGTTATTAAATGATTAATACTTTATTATCCTAAGCAAAATTAATAAATGTGTAGGAAAAACCTATAACTAAGGGAAAATTAAATATCCCACTAGGAAAATAAAAACCTACACTAATAGATCTTATTTTTTCCTATTACATACTTCCCAAATAGCGTAGAAAATAAATACATATCCTTGATTGTGGTTACCAACAACCAGTATGATAGTAGTGTGTTGCATTCTTTGCTAAGATGAGTTGTAGGAATACGTTGGCTACTAGGATCCCACTCCTTGGGTGCATAACCAATTCTACATTTGAGTAAAATGATTTGTGTCCTTTATTGTAGGTGGTATTATTATTATTTTTCCCATGCATAGAGAATTTTCCTTGATGACAAGATTGATGGAAACACATAATGTCAAGTGCATCTATGTTATGATTGTCTCCTTTAGATTTTAGATTGTACTCATAAGAGTCATTAAAATGCTTAACTTTTTCCTCAATGAAGTTAAGTGAACTAATATTTTCTAATTCTCGGGGAATAGAAGGATTAACCTTTCCATCTTTTAAACCCAAGACTAAATGATTTGTACTAGAAATGTGAAGATTTGCACCATTAGAAATAAAAAAGATATCTTTTCTAGCATAAGATTCCATACCTTCCATCTACTTACACTTTTTTTAAGGGGTGAAATGAGGGGAAATGGATGTGAGTTTGTTTAACTAAAATAGAATGATGATCTAGGACACACTCATATTTCCCTAATTTCATTAGGAAAAGAGATCTCCCAAAGGTAGGATTGACTTTCAACCTTGAGGTGAGTTAATCCTATCATGAGGATCTGATGTTTCCTTATGACAAAAAATGACAAAAATGATTGAAATGAACTTTGGGGAGATAAAAATAAAATACCTAATGAACTCAATTATGTGATAAAATGCAGAGTTAAAGGATAGCACAAACAAAAACAACTTTCAGGAAGATTTGAGAAGGGAAAAATAGTTTTCACCTAGTCTGAAAACTGGATTTTTAAGCTTGAAGTAGGACATATTCCCCCTAGGGTGAATGGGTCCTTGTAGCCTTTTTTGAAACTTCAAAAGATGATTTTGGAGTCCTCTATCTATAATTCCTTCTTGTACTTGTAGATATGAGCTTCTAGATCCATACTTGTAGTAAATCTATAAAAGAAAATGTTGTTTTGTGTGGATACGGGTTTGCC
The DNA here is from genome assembly GCA_007258455.2 of Sequoia sempervirens. Classification (NCBI taxonomy): domain Eukaryota; kingdom Viridiplantae; phylum Streptophyta; class Pinopsida; order Cupressales; family Cupressaceae; genus Sequoia; species Sequoia sempervirens. The sequence goes on from VDFB02258977.1 coordinate 7,041, forward strand.
TCAATCAAACCCCAAGTTTGGTAATTAAACCTTGATAAAATGATGTAAATATGATAAATGGCTGCAATAAACTGAAATATAAATGATTTAATGATGTTAAACCTAAGAAATGTTGTAGTGCCTCTCGTGTCATTGTTACTTTTACGATACTATTGGATACTGTTTATGTTGATGCATACTCGAGACTATGTTGGTGGCTGTTCACCAAATTGTTTGGTTGGTTGACAATTCTGCTTATTGGTCTTGGTTGTCTATGACACTGCTAATATTGCTTATGATATGTGGACATATGAGTTTGATGTTATGTTTGCGCAATCGTTTACTTATTGTTTGATGATGATGCTGTTTAGAATATGGTTATTGTTGAGGTTCGAGTGAGAGACGGTGTTGCATCGCTCATCCGTGAGCGCCCTACTACACTACAATTCTCTCTCATGGTGTGTTTGGCATTGAATATATATGTTGTTTCGACACTTTGTTTTATGTAGGACTACAGGTACTGGGCACCGACTCCATCCGCACCGTTGGGTCTGAGTGTGCCCAACATACCCAATGGATATGATGTGGTTTAGGGAGTTGACAAGAAAGCGTCCCCGTCCATGTCTGTCATCCCGTCGTCGTTTGACGATGTTGTCCGTCAGTATCCCGTTTTGTTATGGTATCATTTTGTTTCATGTTGTTCGTTTTAAATGTGTTAATTATTTGATTTTGGATGCGGTTATCATTATTGTTAATTAATTTAATTTAATGATGGTTAGTATTATTGCTGAAATTAATTTAATTAAACATTAAAATTAATTATTAAAGTGATTTGTGAGATTACCAAGAATTTAATTAAATATTAAATTAGTTTGAAAATTTTAAATGTTTGTAGATTTAAATGAATATTATTTTAACTGTCATATTAGATTTTATTAATTATAAATAGAATAATATTTTAATTGCAACATTGTTAAATTTTAATTTAGCAATTAAATAATATTGCTTATTTAATTGTTATTATGGATTTATTCAAAAAAAAAAAAATTTTGTTAAATGCTATATTTGAAATGGTATATATATATATAATTAATTAATTAAAAGAGGTTTTTTGCCACTAATATGATTGATTTAATTAAAATAATGAAATATTATGTCTGTGGGATAAAATATTAAATCAAAGATGAAATTAAAAGCATAATGGAGTAGGTTTATGATTTAGAAATTTTGCCATCTATCCAGTAGTAAAACCTTAATTTATTTTGGGAATTTCTTGACAAAAACTGAACGGGGGATGGTCTTCTGGTTAAAAAAAAAGAAGAGAGGGTAAAAAGTAAAAAAAACTTGGTAGCCGGAAGAACTCTGGAAGAAACGAGAAATTGGGAAATTGTGGAGGAAAAATATAATCTTAATATTTCATCTTTAGTTTAATTCTAGGTTAGTTCTTCTTACATCTATTTTTTTAATGCTATTCCTATTTATTTCTTTTCTCTTCTAATGACTAAATATCGTTGGTTTTAAATTTCCTTTGTTAGCGCAACCTTAAGTGCTAGCCGCGCCCTGTGATGAGTCTTATTATATATATATATATATATATATATATTATAGATGCTGCTTTGACAGTTGTGTTTTTTTTTTTGAAATAATATAATTATTAATAATTATATATATAAATATGTATATGTATAAAGTGATTATTTTGAAAGTGTCTTGAAATAGATACTTGAATGTGTTTTGTAGATAATTTAATTTAAATTTATATATATAGTTATGCTGCTGTGTATTGTTTTCTTGAAAAGATGAAAAGATTAAATTAGGTGTTATTTATATATGTCTATATAAATATATATGTTCAAATCAGGTTTACAATTTAAAGAAATCAATTTGTAAATTGTTAAAGTTAAATTGATGATCCCCAATTAAATTTATTTATTATGAAGATATAATTTAAAGGAAATTAGTATATGAAAATAGATAATATTATGTATTTTTTATGTTTTCGTTATATGTAAATGTGTAAAATAGATGTAAAGATTATGAACTTAAAATTAAGAGCTTTTAATTGAGAAAAGACTTAATCAAATATTGTAGATTGTGATTATATAGTTTCTTATCTTTTAAAAGATATCATGATGGAAATACTGTTAAATATAGTTGATTATTTAATTATTCTTTACATTATCTTAAGTAAGATTGGGTTATGTTTACGTTTAAGTGAATGGATATTTATAGTTGACCTTGAACATGTTTAGATAGTTATTCACTTATTTTGAATGCTCTTTGGAATTGATTCCTTATGCATGCTAGTGGTTCCATGTTGATCATATTTTCCTCTTGTTTTATTTCACTTTTGAGGTAATTTTATGTATAGATATGTTTTGGATATGTTGGGAACCCATAATGCTTAAGTTACTTTCTTTTGATAGTCATGGGAGGTAGGTTTTTAGGCTTCTAGAGGCGATGGGAAACCTATTTTGTGTTGAATTTTCCCATGATTAGACCATTGTGTTTCCATTGATCGTATTCCTATTTTGAGCTCTCATGGGTGTACCTTGTTCTATGATTATTTTTGCCTTTGGTTATGACTATGAGCTAGATGGTTCATGCCTCACATGCATTCATTTTGTGGCTTTTATGTTTGGTACACCCCTTGTTGTTGTGAGTCTTATTTCATAACTGTTGGGGAGGGTGGCTCTTCATGGGGGCCGATGCACAAAGGGGCTGTTAGGGTAACCCATGGAAGAGTTTCCTAAACAAGTGATAATGTAATTAATGAACTAGTGGGTTTGGGTAATTAAACACTAAACAAGATTAATTGTGTGCCTCACCCATACTGTTAGTGCTTTCACAGGCTAAGGATGGGATGAGAAGACCTGGTTGGTAAGATCACTGCCTTGTCCTCATGAAAGGTAAGTGGTTCTGCATGAGTCACCCTATGGAGCGACGCCTTGAGATAGGAAGTTAGGATAACCATAGATGGAGGTGGAACCTTGTGATAGGTTGTCTGGATAATCCATGTAAGGCCATGTGATGACACTCTCCCATAGTACCCGTTTATTTTCCCTTGTTTTTGTTGCCTCTGGGAGTGTTGTTTGTAATTACTTGATGTTATTTTATGTCGGTGTTGTATTATCCATGTGTATTGGCCTTTGTTTGGATGTGGGTGCTTTCTTGTCATCTCATAGCATGGGGGGTGGACCTTCGGGTCCACGTGGTCGGGTGGAATGTGCTATGCACCCCATTGGGTTCCCAGGTTGTGTTCGTGATACATAAGCGTATGCAAAGTTTTAGAGCTTCACTTGGTTGAAGACTGCTCCATGCTTTGCACCTTATTCTTCCTTGATGTATTATTCTTGTACTTGATATACTCTTCCCGTTGATATAAGGGAAGCATTATGTAATGTACTATTGTATCCATGATGTGTTGTATCTGTGGAAATATGCTCCACAATTGTAATATTGAACTATGAATTGAAATGTAATAAATGATGTATATCTGTTCATCTCTATTGATCATGGATGGTTGTATGTTGTTTTCATGTAATCTTGGATTTCATTCGCTATCTTTTTGGTAAGAGACTAGGTTTCATAATTGCGTCCTGTGTACCTCAGAGGATGTAGATGATTCTGTAAATGCATAATTTCTTTTCATGTAATGTATGTACATGTTCATTTAATGTAATGTCTCACTTAAAAAAAAAATTGTGTGGTAATTTGATAGTTGTAGTTATCCTTTGGGGTTCGCACGATGGGGCATTACATCATTGGTATCAGATCAAAGGTTTACAACTCTGGGTACTGTAGGTTAATTGTGCCCATTAGGTTAACCTTTGCACTTAACTCTTGATCTCACATGTTCCCCTCTAATGATGCACAGGAACATGCCTTGGGGTAGAGGTCATGGCCGTGGGAGAGGTTGAGGTGGCGGCCGCAGAGCCAACCGCCAAAGTTTGTCTTCTCTGAGCTCCCATGATTCAGAAAGTGAGGAACGCCAGATTTCCCAAAACAATTTGGGAGGCAGAGGATAGAACCCAGAGCATCCGAGTCAGGAAGGAGGGTAGTTGCGACATCTCCTTGAGATTCTTGGCCATGTAGGGCCTAGGCCGGAGGAGGAGCAATGGGTAGAGAGAGAAAGAGAGAGGTCTCTGAGGCAGAAGGAATTATCAACAGAGCAGGATGCAATAGTGGTGGGTCACATGAGAGACCTATTAAGAGCTCATCCTCTCACTTTCAATGGTTCTGGTGGAGGATTGGAGGCAAAAACATGATTAATCAATCTAGATTGATGCTTTGTGATTCACCCTTATGGTAGTAATTCTAAGGATAGGTGCATAATCATGCACTTCAGAGGCTTTGCATCCACTTGGTGGCGTTTGGAAGAACATAAACTGTACCTAGATATTAGTGTTGTGACTTGGGAATTATTTATGGAGAGATTTAGGGCCTGTTTTCTTTCTGACCACTGGAGATAGCGCCGGTTAGATGAATTCCATGATTTGAGACAAATGGTTCAAATGTCCATTGAGCACTATGAGCACCGATTCTATGAGTTGAAACAATATGCAAGAATTGGTAATGATGAGGTGATGCTAGTACAACATTTTTTCAGGGGCTTAAATGCTCGAATCAGCGGTGGAGTACGGGTTTTCGAGTTGAAGATGACGAAGGTAGCTGTTGAAAAGGCTTGTTTGGTGGAGAAAAACTTGGCCATGGCATGGGGAGGTCACACAGGTGCACAAATTGGTAGTGCACCTACTTTTGGCTCTAGTTCTCAAGGTGGGAAGCCTCAAGCTGCAAGATCTTCTAGGAGTCATCATGTGCCTTCTAAGGGTGGTTAGCAACAACAAAAATCACATCCTAAGCACAAAAATTATTAATCTCAACAGAGTAGCAGAACTCAGTTCAAAAGAAATTACAGTTGGCATTGAAATTATCGTAACCATTATGAGCAGCCTACACAAAGTTCATAGTCGGCACCCAGTCGGAGCAGTTTTCAGCAATCAAATGCACCATCGGGTGGTAGAGGTTTTGGATGAGGTACAGGTTGTTTCTCCTGCGATCAATAGGGTCATATTGCTAGATAGTGCCCGTAGAAGAAGACTACAGTATTTAGTTAGAGGCCAGCCGCTTCCGAGCCGACGGTGGGTGATGTAGGTAGATCACATCGAGTCTTTGCGATGGTTGACAACCGTTAGGTTGATCATCAGGGAACCATGGTTGATACATCAAGTGTATTAAAAGGCACTAGTATTTCTATTCTCTTTGATTATGGTGCATCAGATTCATTTATTTCCCCTTCAGTAGTAGAGCGTTGTAGGCTGGTGGCAGTAAGAAAAGGCGTTAAGTGGCAGGTTGAATTGGCCTCCTGGGCAAAGGTAGCAGTTGAATTGTTTGTTCAGGGCTGTGTTTTGAAAATTGGGTCGTTGGTGACTACAGTGGATCTTTGAATCCTACCTCTTGGTTCCTATGATGTCATTTTGGGTATGGATTGGATGAATGCTCACCAAGTGATAATAGATTGTCACTGCAAGGCTGTGCGATGTGTTGGTGATTTAGGAAATGAAGTGGAGATTGTTGGCATACAAACCCATCTCATTACAGATGATTTTTGCTATGCAATTGAAGAGGTGTTTCCATCAAGGTTGTCAATTGTTTGCTGTGTCTGTCAATGACTTAGATTTGGGAGAGAGTCAAGAGGTATCATTGGATGACTACCCTCTCCTTAAGGACTTTGTAGATGTTTTTCTAAGTGAAATTTCAGGGATGCCACCAAAGCGTGATATTGACTTCAAAATTGATCTTGTACCTAGAGCTGAGCCTATATTAGTGGGCTCCATATTGGATGACAACTCAGGAGCTTCAGGAGCTCCGTTTGTAGTTAGAGGAGCTTTTAGAAAAAGGGTTCATTCATCCTAGTGTTTCCCCTTGGGGAGCACCAGTGATATTCATGAAGAAGAAGGACGGTTCCCTCCGTTTGTGCATTAACTACAGGTAGCTAAACAAGTTGACAGTGAAGAACCAGTACCCTTTGTCGAGAATTGACGATCTATTTGATAAGATAAAAGGGGCTCAGGTATTTTCAAAGATTGATCTAAAGTCGGGATACCATCAATTGTGGATAGCTGAAGCTGATATTCACAAAACAACATTTCGCACTCGGTACGTGCATTATGAATTCACTGTTATGCCATTCAGGTTGACGAATGGACCATCAATCTTCACGAGCCTAATGAATGGAGTCTTCCAAATCTATTTGGACAGATTTTTTCTAGTGTTCCTCGATGATATCCTGATATAATAAAAAACTATGGAGGAGCACGAGGAACACTTGAGACAGGTGTTGCAATGCTTGAGAGATAATCAGTTGTATGCTAATTTGGAAAAGTGTGAGTTCTATAAGAATGAAGTGAAATAGTTGAGTCATGTCATCTCTGGTGAAGGTATTTCCATAGATCCTTCGAAGATCCAAGCCATTGTTGATTGGCCTGCACCCACCAATGTTCTCGAGATTCACAGTTTTATAGGTTTGGAAGGCTACTATCGGCGATTCATGCGGGGCTTTTTGAGGATTTCACATCCCATCACTACCCTTCAAAGGAAAGGAAAGAAGTCTGTTTGGTCAGAACAATGCCAGTTAGAGTTCCAGACTCTTAAGGAAAAGTTGACTAGTGCACTGATCCTAGCAGTTCCTGATCCTACTAGGGAATTTGTAGTGTGTACAGATGCTTCCTTGGAAGGCTTAGGAGCCATTTTGATGCAGGAAGGTCGTGTGATTGCGTTTGAGTCCCGCAAGCTCAAGGATCATGAGCTGAATTACCCTACGCACGATTTGGAGTTAGCCGTTGTTGTTCATGCCCTTGTGAGATGGAGGCACTTTTTACTAGGGCATCGGTTCGAGCTACATAGCAATCATCACAGCTTGCAGTATATCTTTACGCAGTCGAACCTGAATGCCATGCAGAGCAGATGGATGGAGTTTCTTTGCGAATATAATTTTAAGGTTAAGTACATCAAGGGCAAGGAAAATGTATTGGTGGATGCTCTAAGTCGACAAAGACATGAGATATATGCAGTAACTCTTGGTGTGGATTTGAGGAGCCAGATCCTTGCGACTCTTCCTACAGATAGGTGGTATAAGGAAGTGAAGTCAAAAATTGAGTCAAGCAGGGCTATGGAGGGAAATTTTTCTTGTTATTCTCTGGAATTTGACAAGTTTTTGCGCTATTTGGGTCGTATGTATGTACCTCCTATAGAGGGTCTTCATACCCTAATCATGACAGAGGCACATTAGGCTCCCTATTCTGGTCATTCGGGAGTCAAGAAGATGTATGCAAACTTTCATTCACTGTATTTTTGGGCTGGCATGAAGAGAGATATTGTGAACTTTGTGGTGAGATGTCTGGAATGCCAAAGAGTTAAGGTGAAACACTAGCATCCTTCAAGTCTTTTACAACCTAATCTCGTTCTTGAATGGAAGTGGGATATCATATTGGTGGACTTTATTGTGGGTTTGCCTATGTCTTCTCGTCGGCATGATGCTATCATGATCACTATTGACAGGTTGACCAAGGTGGAACATTTCTCTCTTTTCCAATATTCCTACACTGCTTCCTCTATAGCCAAAATTTTCATGGAGGACATTGTTCGACTGCACAAAATTTTGTGAAGGATTATTTTTGATAGAGATCCGGTGTTCACTTTTGCATTGTGGACATCCTTGCAGCGTGCCTTAGGGACCCAACTAAACTTCAGTTATGTTTACCATCCTGAAACTGATGGTTAGATCGAGAGAGTCAATCGGGTTCTTGAGGACATGCTCCGTATGTATGTGATGGATCAGTAGTCATGTTGGGAGGACTATTTGCATCTAGTAGAGTTTTCTTATAATAATGGCTATCATAGCTCGATTGACATGGCTCCCTTCTAGGAATTATATGGCTGTCCTTGTCGGACCCCATTAAGTTGGGATCGTTTTGAGGACAGAGTTATGCTTGGACCCAAAATGCTTGAGGACATGGAGCAACAAGTTGCTTGCATCAGAGAGCACTTAGTAGTAGCTCAGGATAGGCAAAAGAAGTATGCAGATGGGGGTGTGTGCAAGAAGTTGAGTCCACTTTTTGGCCAAAAGTGGAAGTGTTTTCCCTGATTTTCAGAATTTGACACATTTGACCTTAAAATTTGAAGCACTTAGAGATGAAATCTTTTAAAAAGTCACTAATCATAAAATGTAGTACTTGGAGTCTAGTTTCCAAATATGTAATTTATTTCAATACCCAGATTGTACAAATTGAGTTTCAATAGGCGTTTCCTAAAACCACTGTTTAAAAGTCACTTTTTATACCATACAATACGCGTGTCTGACATCCATATTTTTTGACTTAAAATTATCATATTTTTTCTAAATCCTTTTGGGAAAATATTTGTGACTCACTAAAGCTTTGCTTTTTAATATTTTTATAATTTTTTTATTGAATATTTTTTTATTAAAGCTATTTTATTAGGCGCATTTGTCATTTTGAAAAGAATTGTATGCGTTATGCGACATGCATAAAGATGACCTAAACTTATCATTTTTGATTTTTTTTTAAAACTGAAAAAATTATGCGAAGTTGCTCTCGTGCAATTAGTTACGTCAAATGTTATGTTGATCAAAGAAGTTATTAAAATACTAAAAAACGATAATTCCAAGTTTATGGACTAGTTTCATTAGAAATTAATTGAAAAATAGAAAAAACCATCAAATTATTAAAAATTACATGTTGGAATGCGCACCTTTGTCTCATCTATAATGGGTTTTAATTTCGTAAAAAATTTCTGCAAAATAGGTCTTCAAACATATGTCCAAAGTCATTATTTTCCTGTGACATTAACAAGACCTTCAAGTTGCAGGTCAAACTAGGTCCAAAGCTTAGGTTCGGGTCCCCAAGCCATTTCCCAAACCAAAAAACAAGCCAAAAAACCTGCTAAAAAATTCATAATTTAAAAAATAGGATCCCATTTTAAAACAGGATCCTGTTTCTTTTCAAAACGGGATCCCATTTCAAAACGGGATCCTATTTCATAAAAAAACCATTTTTATGGTTCTATGAAGCGAGATCGTTTTGTAAATGGGATATTTTGAAATTCTTCCAAAAATGAAAATTTGAAAAATGGAAAGTTTTCAAAAAGCGGGATCCCGTTTGAAAACTTTCAAAATGGAAATTTTTTTCAAAATTGGAAGTTCCATTTTTGAAATTTTTCAAAGCGGGATCGGATTTTTGAAACTCCATTTTGATGGAAATTTAAAGCGGATCTCATTTTTTTAAACTTGTTTCGGGGATCAAAGCGGGATCTATTTTTTTGCAGAATTCATTTTTTGCCCTAAGGCAAAACTTCCATGTTCATGGACTCAACTTTGTGCACTTACCTGGCGCATAGTGTCATTGTCAATTTTTGTTGGAGATTGAGTTTTCTTGCAAGTGCATCACAAAAAGTCCAATCGTTATGGGAAGGGATCTAAGCTTGTACCTCGTTTGTGGGACCGTTTGAGGTGTTGGAGAGAATTGGCCCCATTGCTTATCACCTAGCATTGCCCAGTCTATCATGCATACACGATGTGTTTCATGTTTCTATACTTAGACCTTATTATCCAGATATTTCTCATGTACTAGATTGGAATACATTGTAGGTTGAGGATAGGCAGCTGACACTCGAGCCTGTTGTTGTTCTTCAACATAGGAGGCTCGCTCTCAGGGGTAGAGAAATTGAGCATGTGCGGGTCCAATGGGACCCTACTGATGAGACTTCGATGACATGGGAGGATACATCTGCATTGAGAGTCTTTTCCCTTTTGTTTTACGCTTCCAAGAGTAAGCCTAGTTCTAGGGGGAGGATGTAGTTCCTCTCGTGTCACTGTTACTTTTATGATACTGTTGGATACTGTTTATGTTGATGCATACTCAAGACTATGTTGGTGACTGTTCACCACGTTGTTTGGTTGGTTGACAGTTCTGCTTATTGGTCTTGGTTGTCTATAACATTGCTACTATTGCTTATGATATGTGGACATATGCGTTTGATGTTATGTTTACACAGTTGTTTACTTATTGTTTGATGATGATGTTGTTTACAATATGGTTATTGTTGATATTTGGGTGAGAGAGATGGTGTTGCATTGCTCATCTGTGAGTGCCCTGCTACACTGCAATTCTCTCTCATGGTGTGTTTGGCATTGAATATATATGTTTTTTCGACATTTTGTTTTATGTAGGACTACAGGTACTAGACACTAACTCCACCCTCACTGTTGGGTCTGAGCGTGCCCAACATATCCAATGGATATGATGTGGTTTAGTGAGTTGAGAAGAAAACATCCCCGTCTGTGTCCATCATCCCATCGTTGTTTGACGATGTTGTCCATCAATATCCTATTTTGTTATGGTATCATTTTGTTTCATATCATTTGTTTTAAATGTGTTAATTATTTGATTTTGGATGCATTATTATTATTGTTAATTGGTTAATTTAATTTAATGATGGTTAGTATTATTGTTGAAATTAATTTAATTAAGCATTAAAATTAATTATTAAAGTGATTTGTGAGATTACCAAGAATTTAATTGAATATTAAATTAATTTGAAAATTTTAAATGTTTGTAGATTTAAATGAATATTATTTTAATTGTCCATATTAAATTTTATTAATTATAAATAGAATAATATTTTAATTGCAACATTGTTAAATTTAAATTAGCAATTAAATAATATTGTTTATTTAATTGTTATTATGGATTTATTCAATTTTTTTTTTTTTTATTAAATGCTATATTTGAAATGGCAATTTAAAATATATATAATTAAAAGAGTTTTTTTGTGACCGACATGATTGATTTAATTAAAATAATGAAATATTATGTCTGTGGGATAAAATATTAAATCAAAGATGAAATTAAAAAGCATAGTAGAGTAGGTTTATGATTTTTCTTGATGTAAAAAAATTACCCAACAAGTGGTTAAACGGGGAGAATGGGAATTGCCTAGTGGTGAAAATGATTTAGAAATTTTGCCTTCTGTCCAGTAGTTTTTCGAGGAACTGTAATGTAAAACCTTAATTTATTTTGGGAATTTCTTGATAAAAACTGAACGGGGATGGTCCTCTGGTAAAAAAAGAAAAGAAAGAAGAAAGGGTAAAAAGTAAAAAAAACATGGCAGTCGGAAGAACTCTGAAGAAATGGGAAATTGGGAAATTGTGGAGGAAAAAGATAATCTTAATATTTCATCTTTAGTTTAATCCTAGGTTGGTTCTTCTTACATCTATTTTTTTATGCTATTCCTATTTATTTCTTTTCTCTTCTAATGACTAAATATCGTTGGTTTTAAATTTCCTTTGTTAGCCTAGAGTAAAATCTGTGTAAGTAGAGAAGAAGGGTGCTTTAGGAGTAAAGATGTCAGATGTTTTTTTAATGAAGCTCTGTTGGCTAAGTTGTTGTGGAGATGTATTTCTCTCCTCGAAAATTTTATTTTGGGATCCAAATATCTCAATAGTGCTCATTCTTTTAAGTTTGCTATTCGATGATTAGACGCGTGTTGTTCTAGATTTTTTTTTGTTTGGGAAGATTACATTAGCGTTCTGTTCAGAGGTCTTGAATTCAATTGCCATCCATGAGCTTAGTTTAGACAGCCTATTTTTTGCCGAGATTCCTGGCACAGGGCAGTTTATATATATATTGATGCTGCTTTGACAGTTGTGTTTTGTTTTTTGAAATAATAGAATTATTAATAATTATATATATAATTAATATATATATATATAAATATGTATATGTATGTGTATATATATGTAAGTATATATATGTATATATTTTTTATATATATTTATATATATATTTACATATATAGGTAAATTTATAAATATGTGTTTATGGATGCTTGTATAATCAATGACTGTATTCTGCACTTTTAGACATAGTTTTTATTTAATTGAATACCTATATATATATATATATATATATATATATATAGTCTCATACAAATATATATAGATTCGTATTTTAATTTGAATGGTTATTCAGGTTTATAATGTATATAGATATAAAATTAAAATAATTGCATTTACTTTTGTAGAAGATAATATTTGTATTCTGTCCTTTTGAATTAGAGTTTAAGTTAATGGAAAATTTATAAATGACTTCATTTTATAGTTGGAAGGTTGAATACCGTTTGGAGTTTATTATAACCAACTTTTCTATAATCATTAATAACTCTCTTTTCCCGCACCTTATAAAGAAGAATCAAGCACATGAATTAGAAATTATGTAGTTAATGAGTTGATAAATATTAGTTCAATGGAACAAATGGTGTAGTATATATCATATGAGTGTAATTTGAATTTAAAACACATTGTATGTGTTCTAATGTTTATCTTACCTTGTGAAAATTTAACTAGGATCATATTATAATATTAGTTATTAAGAGGAATGAGAAGTTGGGAAATTACTGTCTTAGGTGAAAGAAGCATGTAATTAATGTGTTTAGTATTCATCGGTTAGGGAACAATTTTTTTCTGATTTTCATGGTAGGAAATTAAGTTACTATTGTGTTAACTGTGTAGTGAGAATATTTGTCTCTATATTTTCTTTAATTGTTAAAAATAATTTACCATAAGTGAAAAGTTAAGATGTAAATAAAGCTTTAAATGTAGGTTTACCAATATTACTTTGTTTAGATTATTAAAAGTAGATTGAAATTTGTGATATATATATATATATAGTTCTTAAATCGTTTTAAATGATTTTATAATAATATTAAAATATATTGTAAATGGATTGATTGGAATATGTGTTTTTTAATTATTTCATATAATTTCATAATGAGCATATAAATTAAATGTAAATTGATTATTTTGAAAGTACATTGAAATAAATACTTGAATGTGTTTTGTAGATCGTTTAATTTAAATTTATATATATAGTTATGCTGTGCTGTGTATTGTTTTCCTGAAAAGATGAAAAGATTAAATTAGGTGTTATTTATATGTTCAAATTAGGTTTACAATTTAAAGAAATCAGTTTGTAAATTGTTAAAGTTAAATTGATGATCCCCAATTAAATTTATGTATTATGAAGATATAATTTAAAGGAAATTAGTATATGAAAATAGATAATTAGGTATATTGTTAGATTGTTGTTATATGTAAATGTGTAAAATAGATGTAAGGATTATGAACTTACAATTAAGAGCTTTTAATTATGAAAAGACTTAAATCAAATATTGTAGATTGTGATTATATAGTTTCTTATCTTTTAAAAGATATCATGATGGAAATGCTGTTAATTATAGTTGATTATTTAATTATTCTTTACATTATCTTAAGTAAGATTGGGTTATGTTTACATTTAAGTGAATGGATATTTATAGTTGACCTTGAACATGTTTAGATAGTTATTCACTTATTCTAATGCTCTTTGGAATTGATTCCTTATACATGCTAGTGGTTCCATGTTGATAATATTTTCCTCTTGTTTTATTTCACTTTTGAGGTAATTTTATGTATAGATATGTTTTGGATATGTTGGGAATCTGTAATGCTTAAGTTACTTTCTTTTGATAGTCATGGGAGGTAGATTGTTAGGCTTCTAGAGGCGACGGGAAACCTGTTTTGTGTTGAATTTTCCCATGATTAGACCATTGTGTTTCCATTGATCGTATTCCTATTTTGAGCTCTCATGGGTGTACCTTGTTCTATGATTATTTTTTCCTTTGGTTATGACTATGAGCGATATGGTTCATGCCTCGCATGCACATTCATTTTGTGGATTTTATGTTTGGTACACCCCTTGTTGTTGTGAGTATTGTTTCAAAACTATTGGGGAGGGTGGCTCTTCATGGGGGCCAGTGCACAAAGGGGTGGTTAGGGTAATCCATGGAAAAGTTTCCTAAACAAGTGATAATGTAATTAATGAACTAGTGGGTTTGGGTAGTTAAACACTAAAAAAGATTAATTATGTGCCTCACCCATACCGTTAGTGCTTTCACAGGCTAAAGATGGGATGAGAAGACCTGGTTGGTAAGATCACTGCCTTGTCCTCACGAAAGGTAAGTGGTTCCGCATGAGTCACCCTATGGAGCAACGCCTTGAGATAGGAAGTCAAGATAACCATAGATAGAGGTGACACCTTGTGATAGGTTGTTTGGATAATCCATGTAAGGCCATGCGATGACACTCTCCCACAATACCTGTTTATTTTCCCTTGTTTTGGTTGCCTTTGTGAGTGTTTGTAATTGCTTGATGTTATTTTATGTCGGTGTTGTGTTAACCTTGTCTGTTGGCCTTTGTTTGGATGTGGGTCCTTTCTTGTCATCTCTTAGCACAAGGGATGGACCTTCAGTTCCACGTGGTTGGGTGGAATGTGCCATGCACCCCATTGGGTTCCTAGGTTGTGTTCATGATGTGGAAGCAAATGTAGAGTTTCAGAGCTTCACTTGGTTGAAGACTGCTCCACGCTTTGCACCTTATTCTTCCTTGATGTATTATTCTTGTACTTGATGTACTCTTCTCATTGATATAAGGGAAGAATTATGTAATGTACTATTGTATCCATGATGTGTTGTATCTGTGAAAATATGCTCCACAATTGTAATATTGAACTATGAATTGAAATGTAATAAATGATGTATATTTGTTCATCTCTATTGATCATGTATGGTTGTATGTTATTTTCATGTAATCTTGGATTTTATTCGCTATCATTTTGGTAAGGGACTAGGTTTTGTAATGCCGTCCCGTGTACCCCAGAGGACGTAGATGATTCTGTAAATGCATAATTATTTTTCATGTAATGTATGTACATGTTCATTTAATGTAATGTATCAATTTAAAAAATAAAATTATGCAGTAATTTGATAGTTGTAGTTGTCCTTTTGGGTTCGCAAGGCAAGGCGTTACAAATGTGAAGTGCTAGAAAACACATTATGATATGCAAAAACACCTAAAAATGCAAGTAAATGATGAAATAATTGAACAAAACTGGAGAGGTGCACTTGAAATTTGAAATATGATGTGGCGAGACTCTAGAATCCTGTAGAGGTGACTGGATATGTTGACTAGGACACTTACGCAACGCTGGGCGACTTAGTCTAGTTTTGGGGAAAATCTACCAGAACATGCATCTGCCAAATGGATATCCAAAAATGCAGAAACCACTTTTCAAGCTTGACAGTGGGACTAATTCACCACAAATGGTGACTTAGTCCACCTGTAGATTTTGGGAATTTCAGGACAGGATCCTATAGATTTTGGTTTGCACTTGCTTTCTTGACATGTGTCTAATCATGATTCTGCAAAAAAATAGGCTAAAAAGAGTCTCCAAGCCTTAAGTATGGTTATGTTGACTTTGATGGATTGTTGACCACTTTTTGACACAAACTCTTTGATAAATTTACATACAAAGTCTGCAAACACACATGCAAAGAGGGGAAAAAGTGTTAAGGGTTAGAGTATAGGGGGTTGCCTTGGTCAAACCCCACTTTGGTAATCAAACCCTATGAAATGAAATAGAAAGAGAATGATAAATAGATAACATGCAATGTCATAAAATTACCAAACCCTTGATGTTGAAAATCTGAAGATATGTATTGAAGTGCTCCAATGGATGACTTGGTTATGCTTAAAGTGCTTGAATGTTTGAGAATGATTAAGGGAATTGCTTGAGTGAATGCTTTAATGAATTGGTTAGGTTTTAGGAGATATGACATGAAAGATGAGGAGAAAAACCCTTATTTATACTTGATTTTCCAATATTTTTGGAAAATAACACATCATAGGCCGACCTCAAGGGTTAGAGAATAAAATCCCACCAGAAATTGAAATAATTTTGATTTTTGTGCCAAATATGACTAAGTCACCCCTATTGGCGACTTAGTCCCACTTAAGCAATTTAAGTGGGTGTCAGGAATTAAAGGGCATTAAATGTTGTCTAATGGGAATATCCTCAAAAACACACTTAAGAATGGCTGGAAAGTGCATTAAGGGGATATTTAAACATGAGAAAGGGTTGAATTAGTGATGACAAGTCTAGAAAAGTGTGAAAGTTTGTTACAACTCTTTACAACACTTTCAAATAAGATTTGGTAAGTGATAAAAAGGAGTTATTTAAGTGAATTATGATGAAAGGGTCCTAAAAAATTGTGAAAGTGGGTTACAACACTTCACAACACCTTTACAAGACATCCTAAAAGTCTTAATGATTCACATGGGTGCAAGACCTAATGTGAACGTATTGACCACATTATAACATTAAATCTAGGGAAAATCAAGCCAAAGTCCATAAGAGAGACTCAAGTGAGCATAAAAATATCAACTATACATTTTTTGGCGACACATTAAGCCACCATTTTAGTGAGAGGATGAACTCACTTCAAACTCTTGCTAAAGTAGCCCAACATGCACATCGAGAGGGATCTAAATGCACTCATGTTGGTAAGATGAAACAAAAATAATCAAGAGGGATGATCAAGCCCCCATGATCAATATCTCATGGAAAACCAAACATAAACACAAAGGAACACACATGAAAGTGATGAAAAGGAATGAAAGAAAGCTTCAATCATTTTTCTAGCCCGTTGTGGATCAGATCTAGGCTATTTGTTTGAAATAAGAAATGTGTACTGACTCTGGGGTGACAAAACTCATAGTTTTCCGCCGGGTGAGAAGGCCCAAGTATACTCACTTTGGGGCCACATAACTTTTGGTTGTCTACGGGGTGAGAAATCCCAAAAGCATACTCACACTGGGGCCACAAAACTTCTGGTTGTTTGTGGGGTGAGAAATCCCAAAAGGTGGCTATGGGGAAAGTCATGCCTCAGAATGGGCTTCCCACTCAACCATATCAAAGTTATACCTCCTAATAACTTTAATAAGGCGCCACAAAGACAATGTCATTTCCTCTTAAGGACAAGAAAAAACTTCATATGGAACTCATGTAAATGTGACAATCAATATGCAAGCTATGTTAATGCAAGGTGGCCATGTAAATGCAAAATGAAACATGCAAGATCAGTTAGTAGTCTTGTTAAGATCGTAGAACTCTAACTTGGGAACATTTTGTGTCATCTCCAAGAGAGGATGAAAGAATAAAATATTCACAACTTAGGGGATGCAGTCGCGTTGCATCCAGACCACCAAGAGAATGTAATATGCTAAGATAGATCCACACTTATGAAGGACATCACACCCAATGTCATCCACAAAGTGAAAAAACACATCATATAAAAGTAACAAGGCTGCACTAAGAACCAAGAAAAAGAAAAAGAATGCAAAATGAATAATACCGATGCCCCCACTTTAAAGGAATTGCTACACACATTACGTGAGAATTACTTTAAAGTAACAAATGAAAAAAATGCAAAAGAAACAAGACATGAGGAACCAACTTGGAAAGCCCTATGCCAGATGCTGTAATTTCTGGCTATGTCATGTGAAGGAAATAAAAGAAAGAGGGGTTGCCTTCAAAAAGGAACACACCAAACACATAAGGGATCTATGGATTTGGGGTCAATATGTTCGTTGTTGCAATGTTTTGATTAAAGATCTTGAAACTCTCATATTCCCAAAATACACATAGACTGGAAGAATGACACAAAGAGAGAAAAAACAAAAGAAAAATAAAGTCCATTTTGGGTCAACATGGAAGAGACATTTGGTCTTAGTGCTTTGTGACATCCCCAAAAGGGAAAACACAAGCGAAAAAGAAAAAAAAAATGCAAAAGAAAGGAAAAGATTTGGGTCAACATGAAGGAGACATTTAGGTCTCAATGGCTTGCATCATCCCCAAAAGGAAAAACACAAAACAAAAGGTGAAAAAGATTAAAAGGACCTTTTGGGTCAACATGGAAGAGACATAGGTCGTCTCAACACTCTGCGTCATCCCCAAAAGGAAAAACACAAAAAAAAAGGTGAAAAAGAAAGTAAAAGGACCTTTTGGGTCAACATGGAAGAGACATAGGGCATCTCTACGCTTTGCATCATACCCAAAAGGAAAAACACAAAACAAAGGAAAAAGGAAAAAACAATGTATGACATAGAGAAGAATAGAGGTACAAATAGAAGAATGTCAGAAAAGAGGGGAACATTAAATGACACATTACGGGGGAACACGATACGCACATAGAAAAGGAAAGATACTAGTAATGCAAAGGCAAGTCGACCATCAAGTGAGTCATCCACCTCACAGTATCAATTGGTATAAGCGGAAGGTAAATAACGAAGCTAAGGGACAAGGACAAATGAATTACTAGGGAAAGGCTAGAAAATTCTTGCCCCCCACTTGGTGTAAGGAAATAATGAGCCAAGATAGGTGATGGGAAAGGGTCATGTAATAATGAGAAGAGAATATTCTGCAACTATTACATGATAAAGGGAATTAGGCAAAGTCTTAAGGATTTATAGGATAGCAATTATCGCCATCAAAGTGATACTTGCTCAATACTTCTTTCAATTGGCGACATTCATCGCTTCAATGTCCTAGAACACAGTGATATGCACAATGTGGAACACTAGCATCATTAGGATAGAATACCAACCTATTCATAGGGGGTAATAGGATGGGACCTCTATTTAAAAGCATTTGGAGTTTCCTTTCACATTTAGGTGGTGGATGGAGAGGAAATTTTAGTTTTTTCAATTTGTAAGGTCATTTGTGTTTACTAGATTCACCTTTTTCATGGATTGAAGGAGGAAGAGGACCCATGGCAATCCTAGAATACTTGTCATTATCATGTGAGGGTTGTTTGAAAGAAAGAAGGACATTCAAATCAAGGGGAATCAAAGATCACCGTGCCATCATCATGAAGTCTCCAATATTCTACAAGAGGCTTGTTGTCATGAGGAGGATCTTGATAGCCTATCCCTCTGGTGTTTTCATCAGTTAGTATTTGTTCTAAAAGTTGGTGAATGTCATGTTCAGTTGTTGTGTCACAACCTTGTTTGCTTAAGATTGTAAAACCTTTTCCATAAGTTTCTTCAAGGTTGATGGGTGTGTTGGTAACCTTGTTATCATAAAATGGTTGAGCAGTTGCTTGGTTAGAGGAACTAGGTCCACCTGTTGGAGGGAACTTAGGTCCTTCATTTGTTTCAGGATGTAGGTATCCAAATGTATCAGGAGGTGAGACTATAGGAAGATCTTGTTGTTTCATGGATGGTTAAAAGGAGAGATTGGCTTCAAGGTTATCAAGGCATTCATTTAATAACTTATTCATGCTATCATCATCTTCTCCAATGATGTTAACAACACGAGGATGACATTCATGAGGAGTTGAAGGAGTATGAGGAAGATCAAGGTCATTAGGATCAGTTCCAAAGGCACAATTTGACATGTCTACTAAAGATTTTAATGACATCTAAAACTTATTAAAGCAAAAAGCCATGATGAAAGTAAAATAAATGCAATAAAAAAAAAATATGGAAAGTATGACAAAATGCAGTAAGAAAAAACTGAAATGTAGAAAATTCCCAAAAAATACTAGAAATTATAGTGCAAAATGTGCAACAGGACTAAGTAGCCTAGTGTGGCGAATTAGTCCCAGTGATGATTTTTTTGAATTTTTTCAGAAATTTTGAATGCAATTTTATTTCTTTCATATGCATAGATGCAACTATAGTATGAAAATGTAATTTTTTTGTTATTTTCAATGAAAGATGGCAAACATGCAAGCTATATGAGCTTTTCACTAATGCAACTTTTAAAACCCTAGGATGCAATTTAAACAATTTGCAATACCTAATGCAATGCTAATGCAAAGTAAACCTAGGATGCACTTGAAATCAGAAAGAATATTCAAAATTTGGGCTCACCAAAATGTGGACAATGATTTTGGATTGCCCAAGGTTGCCAACACTTCTAGGTTTTTCACCTAAAAGGAGAGGAATTGGGTCCAAAATACAAATGTCTACACTTAAAGTTAATGTAGATGGGATGCAATGTATCTAATTAAGATATCTAAGTGCAATAAACTGGAATATAAATGATTTAATGATGCTAAACCTAAGAAATGCAAAGTGTTGTAAAACACATTGTGATATGAAAAAACACATAAAAATGCAAGTAAATGATGAAATAACTGAACATAACTAGAGAGGTGCACCTGATATTTGAAATCTGATGTGGAGAGACTCTGGAATCCTACAGAGGTGATTGGACATGTTGACTAGGACACTTATGCCAAGCTAGATGACTTAGTCCAGTTTTGGGGAAAATATGCCGAAACAAGCATTTACCAAATGGGTATCCAAAAATGCAAAAACCACTTTTCAAGCCTGACAGTGGGACTAAGTCAGCATAGATGGTGACTTAGTCCACCTAAAGATTTCGAGAATTTCAGGATAGGATCCTGTAGATTCTGGTATGCACTTGCTTTCCTGACAGGTGTCCGATCTTGATTTTGTAGAAAATAAGTTGAAAAGAGTCTCCAAGCCTCAACTAGGGTTATGTTGATTTTGATGGATTGTTGACCAATTTTTGACACCAAAATATTTGATAAATTTTCATACAAAGTTTGCAAACACACATGCAAAGAGGGGGAAAAGTGTTAAGGGTTAGAGTATAGGGGTTTGCCTTGGCCAAACCCCACTTTGGTATTCAAACCCTATGAGATGAAATGAAATAGAAAGAAAATGATAAATAGATAACATGCAATGTATAAACTTACCAAACCCTTGATGTTGAAAATATGAAGATATGCAATGAAGTGCTCCAATGGATGACTTGATTATGCTTAGAGTGCTTGAATGCTTGATAATGATTAAGTGAATTCCTTGAGTGAATGCTTAAATGAATTGGTTAGGTTGTAGGAGATAGAAGATGAAAAATGAGGAGAAAAACCCTTATTTATACTTGATTTTCCAATATTTCCCAAAAATAACACATCACAGGTTGACCTCAAGGGTTAGAGAATAAAATCCTGCCATAAATTGAAATAATTTTGATTTTTGTGCCAAATAGGACTAAGTTGCCCCTATTGGTGACTTAGTCCCACTTAAGAAATTTAAGTGGGTGTCAGGAATTAAAGGGCATTAAATGTTGTCTAACGGGAATATCCTCAAAAACACACTTAAGAATGGATGGAAAGTGCATTAAGGGGACATTTAAACATGAGAAAGGGTTGAATTAGTGATGACAAGTCTAGAAAGGCGTGAGAGTTTGTTACAACTCTTTACAACACTTTGAAATAATATTTGGTAAGTGATAAGGAGTTATTTAAGTGAATTCTGATGAAAGGGTCCTAGAAAAGTGTGAAAGTGGGTTACAACACTTCACAACACCTTTACAAGACATACTAGAAGTCTTAATGATTCACAAGGGTCCAAGACCTAATGTGAACACGTTGACCACATTACAACATTAAATCTAGGCAAAATCAAGCCAAAGTACATAAGAGAGACTCAAGTGAGTATAAAAATGTCAACTATACATTTTTTGGTGACAAATTTTTTACCATATAATTTCCTTTTAATTGTGAAAATATTATTATTTTTTATTTCCCTTTACAAGTGTCTTTATATTCGATTAATATATATGGATTTATTTTTCTTTATATATTTTGATTTGCTTATCTAAATTTTGAAAAAAAGGAATGTTCTAACTTCATTTTATATACATTTAAAATTAATTAGATTTTCAATTAGTTTTATACAAGTTACATGACACACATGCTTAGTGATGCAATTTTTAGGATGCATCCACTTTTAAAATAATAAAAAAAATACTTGTAGTACTTACTCTTGGCCATACTTATACCAAATGATTAATAAAAATATCTAATGCAAACAAATAAATATGGGTATGCACAATATACATTGTTATATTTTAGTGATAAAAATAGGAACACTTTTATGTGAAATTCAACATTTAACCTTGTTAACCTTAAATATTTAAAAGTAGTATTTTAGAAACTATATTTAGAGTACTACAATTTTTTATTCTTATTACATATTCAAAATTTTAGTATACACATTTTGAATTAATTGTCCAAGTTCAGGTTTAGCCGATCTCAAGAAAAAAGATGCCACTTTTGAACCCCTTTTTGTTCCCCACTTCCATACACTTATCCATCATCAAGAGAATATTCAATGAGGAGTTTAATAAGAGTTTAGAAATGTTGAGAAGGTGTTGTACATTTTGAATATATAAATATTTTCTCATTTGTAATATTGTGGCTTAGGTCTATGTGGGATGCCACACATTGGCATTGCACAATATTTTACATTTTATGATGACAATGCCCCTTTTTGAAATTCCTCCCATTAAGTTTGTTGGCATTAAATGATTAGGAATAAGTCTATAGTTTTATATTTCAAGGAATTAAGTGTTAATATCTATATTTTTGTTTACCTTATATAGGCATTTAAATTTGTGGTGATGTTTAGATTAGAGGGAATAGAAATCCCTAAATAATTGTAGAAAGGGCTTGCTATTAATTTGGGTTGGTCACATTGATCATGATGTAAATAAAGGAGTTGTCACAAGTATTGGTGAATCCATTGTTAGCCATATATATATAATGAGAAATTTAGTTTCGTTAGTAAATTTTCTTTGATCAAACATTTAAACAAGGTAGAATTTGGCTTGTCATGGGTTCTTATATGGTATTAGGAGAGGAGAAAACTTTGTATTAGATTTTAGATTCTAAATCCATACAAAATACTTTGAATATAACATGATCATCCATGCCATATTTTTCTCTTTTAGCTAAGACTTTCTATTGTTTGATGAATCAATAAATGATTTCATGCTCAAATAATTTAGTCTTGAAAATTAAAATATAGGCCTAAGACCTAGAATTTATGTTAGAGAAATTAACCCTAGGGTGATGCAAAAAGAAGGAAGATAGAATAATATGTAGATAATATATGCATACATGAAGATTCAAGTAACTTTACACATTCCTAGGTACTATAGATGGATATGCTCATATTCATATCAGATATTCCTTATACAAAGTAAATTCTTTGTTGCAAGGATTGTCATACACATCTTATATACTTGGGTATTATCTCTTCCTTTGTGGTGAGGTCAGATACTCATATAGCCTTCTATTGTGTAGGTATGTGTCCTTTTGCATGTTTTTGTGTCTTCCCACCCTTTGAGGAGTACCACATGATGCTAATTATTATCATAATGGTATTTTTAGTGATTGTTAGTATATTCTATTTTTGGTTTCTTAATTGCCAATGTCCTCTTGAGACATAACCCATTGTCATATTCTTAGGACATCTTCTTTTGATTAAAATTTAACTCTATTATTGAAAAATAAAAATATTTCTCAAAATCTCTATCACAATAACATACATCTATATTAATTTTTGATATGATTTTAAGCATTGTCCTAGGTTAACACTAAGTTTTGGATTCGATGTTACCAAACTAAGAGATCATTTTAGCATCTATTAGAGTAGGTTTTTATTTTTCTAGTGGGTGAATTTATTTTCCCTTATTTCTAGGTCTTTCCTATACTTTTATTAGGCTTTCTTAGGTTAATAAAATGAGTTCAATTATTTAATAACTAGAAGATAAGGTGATGAGGTTTCACCATCCTAAATGGGTGGAGCATTTACTATTTCTATCACTTTATTTAATATTGGTGATCTCTCTTATTGGTTAGATTTTCCACCCCCATCCTCTCCCTAGTTCTATATAAACTCACTACCTAGCATGTAGATTCATATTCATATTCTTTGTTGCATAATTTGGTATATAGGTACATTGATGCATGTAGCCATTCTTTTATATCTTTTCTTTGAGCTCCTAATATAATTTTATCATCTTGACATTTACACCTCTTAGAATTTCAGGTTTGTAATTCTATTACTTCATTTTTAGTTTTGTAGCTTATCTCTCTCATAGGAAGATCTTGATTATTCATGTGTTTCAAATTTTTAGTTTTGTAGCTTATCTCTCTCATAGGACATTTACACCTCTTAGAATTTCAGCTTTTATGATCTTGTAAATTCTTTTATTTTCTTCTCATGTTTCATATGATTTGGAGAATCAGAAAGGAATTATGAAGATTTATTTTTGATGAGGAAAAGCAGGTTTTGATGGGACCCGAAACCCATTACAAACCAGTTTTGAAGGGACCTGATACCCTATCAAAGAGAATCATGCTGCAA
The DNA here is from genome assembly GCA_007258455.2 of Sequoia sempervirens. Taxonomy (NCBI): domain Eukaryota; kingdom Viridiplantae; phylum Streptophyta; class Pinopsida; order Cupressales; family Cupressaceae; genus Sequoia; species Sequoia sempervirens. The sequence goes on from VDFB02258977.1 coordinate 31,162, forward strand.
CAAAGATAAACCATATACCATCAACAACCCAACAATAACAACACCAAGAAAAATACAAGACAACACATGATGTAGGAAATGAAGGGAACCTAAAACCCTCAAAAAACAGGTTTTAACAAGGACCTAGAACCCAAAAACTAAAAGAAACCACTTGAAACAGTCAGGAAACAAAGAAACCAAGCTACAAAAAAGCAACTCACAACACCATTCAACTAGAAACACCAACCCAACCTCCACCTCAATAGGAGAGGGAACCCATCTATAGGAGAGGATGAAGAGAGATCCTTTACTACAAGACATAGAGCTTCCAACCTGATCCAAAACACCCCTTTCCACCTCAATAAGAAAGAGCTCCACCTCAACAGGAGTAGCCTCCACCTCCATAGAAGACATCAGCTGTAGAACTTGATAGAAAGCAACTACACCCAAAGAAAGGAAAGTCAAGACATCCTTTGGCCTATCAGCAAACTAGAGCATCGAAGAAGGAGAAGAGCACTCCTCAACCAACCTTGAGTGAAGAAACTTTTGAGCCTTAAGCATAGCCATTTGAAGGAACCCAGCCGTTAGGAATAACACATCCCCAACCTGCAAAATGAACTTAAGAGCACCAAAGGGGGAAAATAACCCTCTACATAACATAAATTTGAGAGTTAAAAACCAACGAAAGAGAAGCCAAGAAGGCTTAACCGAGCCACAAAACAACCCCATCAACCACAAATGCATCACCCACCAAAGGGGATTTAGAGTAACATTAGTATAATGAACAATCCCACCTTCAAAAAGAACTAAAAAAGAGCCAACATCCAGCTGAGGACACCACCAACACAAACCACAATGCCATTTAAATAGACCAAGCCCCTCATAAAAAACAAAGCTTAGAAACCAGGAGGGGAACACAATAGCTCCCACAAAGAGCCCAAGAGAAAGGGACAACACAGAGGCAAGAGGAGAACCCAAAGAAACCAACAGAAAGCCAAGGCCAAAAACTTACCAAGTTCAAAAGAACATAAAAAACTCCCAACCACGAAAGATATTCAACACATAGTAGGGGGCAAAAGAAAAGCTAAGAAGACATAGGGGAACACCCATCCCACCCGAAGCAACAACCAGAGAGATCAAGGCCCAAACACAAAATGATCCCCCAACAATAGAAAGAAGATCCCCCCACCCAAGCCACATTGCCAGGCCCAAATAGAGGCCAACTGTAGACCCACAAAGGCTCCAAGACAAAAGATAGAGCATCCAAAAAACAATTAGAAGCCACAAAGGGGCCAAAAGCATAATAAATAGGCTAAGGAGACTTCACAAAAGGGGCAAGAAAAATAGAGAAAGGAGCGAACGACCACCGCAAGCTCCAACCGCCACACACAAACTGCAGGATAGGCAAGCCTCCTGCAACAATCTAGCCTCAAGCAACTCACAACGAATAGGAACAAAGGCCAAACACAACAATGAACCCATGTCGCCCCTAGATCATCTTCATCATCTGTATTTCCATCACCCTCTCCCACTTCACCTCCCGAGTTCAAAATTGCACTCCCGCTCCCGCTCATTGTCTCTTCATTTCACCGACATAATTATGAAGATTTGTCAATCCTATATTTGCATGTGTTTTCTTGATGATATCTGGTATTACATCTATTCTAGCTATAGTGGCATAATTATTTTACTATTCCACTACATCTAGGAGGTTCAATAATTCAAATTCGGCTTTTGTTTCACTCAATTTGGCCACCATTTGACACAGTAGTGAACAAGGGTTTGAAGCTCAAATCTAGAGAACAAATTTTTATTGGAGGATTTCGGCCCAAATGGACCTTGTCATTGCACTCAAGGGGCCAATAAGAAAAATGATATAAAATTTTCCCATATTCGGTCTAAAGTTTTTTTGGGGCATTTTTTTTGTGAGGTAGGTTGTACTACCTCCCTATGTAGGTTTGTACTAATTTTTTTTAAGAATTATTAAATGCATATAACACTTAAGCACTAAGCACTTAGCACCTAGCATTAGCGCCGAGGACCCAATACCTAAGGTTCTTGAGCAGGGGCTAATAGCCCTATGTCCTTTGGTTTCCCACAACTAAGTCACAAATCGTAGCGACACGACATGGCTACTAAGCCACTAATGGATTTTCTATCAAATCATGATTGTAGTAGAAAAACTACAAAAAGAACCACTTAGTCTCCACCTAGTCACTACCCATTTGCTATGCTCAATCGATGACACCACCCACAAGTCATCTGAGGGACACCAAGGCCCTTATATAGGCCAAATTGAGCCTTTATTTCAAACTTGAATAACTTTTGTCATAGCTATCATATTTTAGTGAATGATTAGTTGATATAAAGATGGAGAAAAAACTTTCTATCCACATATGTTTTGGAAAAAATGTTTTCCTATTTTCTAAATATTGTAGGTTGAATTTTTTTGTTGCTTTTTTCTTCTATAGGCCATAGATTTCACCCCTAAGTTCCATTTTTTTAAATCAAATAGGTGTTGGAAAGGAATTAAAGTTCACTACACAACTATAGGGTTTTTTTTTCCATATTTTGTATTAGATTAATTTTATATCAAAAGTTGTATTTTTAGCTATTGTGGGCCTTGAAAGCATTGTAATTTGGTTAAAGTCTAAACACATTAATCCTAAAGTTCCAACATTGTAATATCTTGGGGGGGTTATTTTTGAGACTAGTGGAAAGTGGGGGTGTTCTTTTGGTATCATTTGAGGATTGTATCATGGGTTTTTAAGTTCACCATTCTATGATAATCTCAGATAAGGACAATTATGAGTCTTGGAAAAAAGGAATTTTAACCCATCTCAGATGACTCAAAATTTTTTCTTACCTTTATGGGCGGGCTAATGCAAGAAGTTGGGTCCACAAAAGCTCAAAAAGTGGAAGTGTTTTTGCTTTTTTTTCAAAATTTGTCACACTTGGAATGAAAATTTGAGGCTCTTACACAATGAATCTTAAAAAAAGTCAGTAATATGAAATTTAGCATTTTGAATCTAGTTTCAAAATATGTAATTTATTCAAATATCTAGATGATAGAAATTAAATTTTGATAGGGATGTATAAAATCCACTTTTTAAAACTCATTTTTTTTTACCATACCATGTACGTGTACATACACCACTTTTTGACCCAAATAAAAGTATTTTGCTAATTCCTTTTGGGGAAAGAGAGCGAACAACATGAAGATTGATGAAATTTTTTTTTGAATATTTTTTATTGAAATTTTTTTGGCCTTAATTGCTTGTTTTAAAAATCAGTGCGTACAAACAACATAAGTGGACCTAAACTAAACATTTTTTGAATATATATTTTCATTGTCTAGAGAATTTTCTGAAGATTGATTCCATATATTTTTTTTACAGGAAACTTAACCAAAAAAAAGTTATTAAAAAAAAGTTTGATATTTCAAGTTCAAGGACTAGTTTGCTTAGAAATTAAATAACAAATATAATCCAATCTTAATAAAAATTATATATTTGGAAACTAGACATCATGTTCTCTAATAGTTTTGATTTCATAGATTGATTCAGAAAAAAATTCCATCAACCATATTACCAAAGATGGAAATTCTTCTTCAATCTACCTTAGTTTTTTAGTTGTAGGTCAAAGGCTAAGGGTTGGGTTGCCAAGCCTTTCCTGAGCCTAAAACCAAGGCTACATGTGGGTTAGAGATTCAAATTTTTAATAACACATACCTATTATTAAAATGCATATGCATCATTAAAATGCATACGTTTTATTTAAATAGAACACATACACGTTATATAACGCGTACACGTTATCTATTTACCCATTGGGTAAAGGGAACACGTATGCGTTTCTTATTTGGCTATCTTTTCCCAATTTGGAAAATAATGATAGAGCACGTTTTTTCTACAACATTCCTTTTTTGAAGTACAGTCTGAAAGTGCCATTTTCTGCATTTTTTATTGCAATTTTGTCTTGTGCATAGGGCATATATTATATTCAAATTGTTGGAAGAGACAAGTGCAGATTGAATTTTATGAAGTGGAATCAAGTACAAGAAGATTTGGAAAAAGATAACTTTTAGATGTATTCATGATGTTTTTGTACTTTAAAGTTTATAGAAGAAAGGACCTTCATACTACAGTTTTATTTGAATATTTGAAGAAGGAAATTTGAAAATAGGTTAAGAATCATTTGTTTTTTTATCAAATAGGGTTGGTAACCATGGGATCAAAGCAAAGGAAAAAAAATGTAGAAAGTTAATGACACCCAAAGAAATTCAAGCAAATACAGAAATGGAGGCACAAAGACAAAGGGATAGAAGAGAAAGTATTCGTCAAATGAAAAATTTGGAAGCATCTAGTTCCATGAATGTTGAAGAGGAAACCATGAATGGTGAGATGAATGTAGATGTTGCAAATGTGGAGATGGTGAATATGGAAGAAAATGCAATTATGGAGACAAACCCAACTATGCCTTCAACTTCAACTTTGAATGATATGGAAATAACACCTATGCAAACAACTTAAGGTATGTCTTCAATTCCACCTGCCCATGATATGGGAAATGTACCTATTCAAATAATTTATCCAGGTATGTCTTCAAACCCAAGTCTTGATAATATTGATCTTAGTTATTTAAAGGAAATTGGATACACCATTGATGATATCAATAATTCTAGGGTTGAAATAATACAAAAACAAAAAAATGATGAAATATCTTATAAGAATACAAATGAGAATGAAATCCCTCATATTGATGAAAATGAGAATGGAATCCCTTTTATGTTTGAAAATGAAAATGAAACCCCTTGCGTGAATGAAAATGAAACCCCTTGTATGGATGAATATAATTTTTTTTATTTTACAATTGAAAAAGATGTGCTAGATAACCTTCTCGGTAAAGTATCTTTGAGACAAATGAGAACTTATGGAAATAGAATATATAAAATGTTCTTTATAGAAATAGATTAGGATTTCAATGTTAACTCATGGTGCAATTGATGAGAATGTTGAAAATGAGAAAAGTGATGAAAAAATTAGGAATTTTTGTAAAACCAAAAAAGAAAGATGATTCAGTAGAACAGGTCATATCTAGTGTTGCTAATGCTATTGATTTTATAGGTAAGAAAAGTCAATCTAAAGATAAGAATGCAACTTGTCATGCAATAACAACTGCTCTAGTTAATAAAACAACTTTAAATAAATGAATGTTAAGATTAGTAAATGTATAAAAGTAAATCCTACAACTTTGATAAGAGCTACTAAAAGAAGAGAAATTATTGAAAAGGATCCAATTAATCAATGTTGGAGTTTTAGTGGTAGACTCCCATGATGAGACATGAAATTAACTAATGAAATCAAATCTTTAATCAAAAAATATTGGCATGATAATACAAGAGTATCACCTAACATTAGACATGTCTTAAAATTAAGGTGGGTTCCAAATTTCATGAACCTCATCCAAAGCATCTCTTAGAGACGACTCAAACTGAATTATCTATTTTTTTTTTAGATGATTCAATCTTACCATTTAATATTAGCATAAGTCAAAGATCATTCAAAAAGTGTAAACCTTGGTATGTTAGAATTAATAAACAACAAATCTCTTGTTGTTGTAAGACTATGTACAATTTCATTATTATTATGATTTTGATATATACGATGTACTTTGCATGCTAACCAAATTATACAGGACATTTGTGGTATTAATATGCCACTTGAAACAATCAAAGATTTTATAGCAAGTTTGTTTTGTGAACCCTCTAATGGAAACTTATTTTATTTAAAAGCGTGTATTTCTGGAGAATGCAATAGATGTGGTAACTTTTCATTATTAGGAGAATGTATGCATGAAAGTAGTTTAGATGAATTTGGACAACAATTAGTGGATGCAAAAAAGATTAAAAATGTTGAGTATTCTTTAAAAGATGGAAAAATTGGAAAACATTGTGAGCTAATTGTGGAAAAAATTAGTGTGCATGCATTTATTAAAGAATATAAAGATAAGATTATACCTAAATATGTTGAAAACTCTCAATATGATCATTGGATTGATAATCAATTTCATTTATGTGAAAACACATTCCCAATTGACACTATATTGTCAGTTGTTGATTTTGCTGAAAATTATACTCTTGCTCCACAAGAAGAAATTCAATCACAGTATTGTAATTCACTGTAAGAAGCTATATTTGTTCATATTGTTTATAGACATGCAGATGATAGTAGAGAAGATAATAGATTTTTTTTGAGAGAGTACCATTTTTATGTAAGTGATAATCGATTAAATTCATTTGAGTTTGTTCAATATTGTTTTGATATATTTTATAAAAAATTAAAAGAGAGGAATTCAAATGAGAGAACATATCATATGGTCGAATAATTGCATGGGTCAATTCAAGAATGCTAGAATGTTTTATTGGTTATGTAGAGTTCATAAGAAAAATAATATCCAACACATGTGGAGTTTTTTTGAAGCTAGACATGGTAAAGGAGAACACAATGGAGCAGGTGCATGTGTGAAAAGAGCTCTTACTAGAGAACAACTAAAATTTGAGGATGCTGCAAAATTCAGAGATACATGTGCAATTGTAGATTGGTGCAATACCAAATTATCTACAAGAACAAGTGAGCTCAATAATTTGACGCTTCTTTTGGTTAGTTGAAGAAAATGATATTTTTTTCTCAACAAGATTGTGAAACAATTAATGGATCTGCAAAATGGCATTCGTTTAAGAGTTTGAATGCAAACACATGGACAAGATGGAAAAGGGAGCTTGCATGATTTGGTCAATTTTGTATTGTAGGTGATTGGGAGGTGTGTGAAAATAAGAAATGGGTTGAAAAATGGCAACAAAGATCCTTAACACCTATATCGACACATGTTCAACATGGAATGACAATTGAAGATAATCAAGTGTTCGCATTAGATGATTATGATCATGTTTCATATCTTGTACAAGAAGGTACATTAAATTGAATTGAATTTTCTATGTATGCATGTTTATATGTGAATTAAATATAAGTCACTCTTTATAGAATTTTTTATTTATTTTTATAGGACATGTGTATGTCGTTGTTTCACCCGAGGGGAATGAAGAGGAGACAAAGTATTGGTTGGATAGATGTGTTGAGAGAAAACATAAGTTGGTACATACTAGAGTGGATGATGACAAATTTGAGTATCCAACTGGTTCAGTGGTTGTTGTTGGAACCTGGCTTCAAAAATATTTGATAAGAAAGAATGGCTTACCTACATTTGAAGATTATGAAAGACACAAGAAGATTATACATTATTCACATTTGATTTTGGAAACCAATATAAAACTAGTTAGAAATCAAGGGAGGCTTGCTAATAAAGTGTTATGGACACTTTCAATGGATGATCATGCGACAATAATAGATGCATTACAAAAAAGAGAGGATACAGATGTTACAACAGAGTAAATAAATATTGGTAAGTATTTAGTTGTATATATATTTAATTGATAGTCGATATGTAGTTAAAAATTTATCACATATACATGTCTATATATATATTTATCTTTAGTAATTTCCTAATTAAAGTTTTATATCATTTTTTATTTCAAGTCTCCCAAAACTAGATGCATTACAAAAAAGAGAGGACATGCATATATATTACAATGGAATTCAAATATAGAGACAAGTAACTATATATAGTTCTAGATACACTTAATTGATAGTATAAATATAAAACTAAATAATTCATTGTCATTTTATAAAAAACTTATAATTGATATCATATCCCCTTAAGCCATTCTCTTAGGATCCCTTAATCCATCCTCTTGCATCCCCTTAAGTCTCTCTATTAATTCCCCTTAAGCCATCCACTTAGGACCCCTTAATCCATATCCTCGTATATCTACCCTTGATCCATCCTCTTGCATCCCCTTAAGCCACTCTCTCAACACCCCTTAATCCATCCTTTTAGGACCTCTTAATCCATATCCTCATATATCTACCCTTAATACATCCAATTGCATCCCCTTAAGTCACTCTCTCAACACCCCTTAAGCCATCCTATTAGGACCCCTTAATCCATATCCTCATATATCTACCCTTAAGTCACTCTCTCAACACCACTTAATCCATCCTCTTAGGACACCTTAAGCCATATCCTTGTATACCTACCCTTAATACATCCTCTTGCATCCCCTTAAGTCTCTCTATTAATTCCCTTTAAGCCATCCTCTTAGGACCCCTTAAGCCATCCTCTTATGTACCATTAATCCATCCTCTTGTATCCCCTTAAGTCTCTTTATTAATTCCCCTTAATCCATCCTCTTAGGACCCCTTAAGCCATCCTCTTATGTACCATTAATCCATCCTTGTATATATACCCTTAATCCATCCTTTTGCATCCCATTAATTCATCTCCTAGGATTTAGGTCTTACGGTTAAGGGTTTAGGATCTTCATATCCTAGGGTTCATGAATGGTTAGAATAACAAATCTATATGGGTTAATGGTTTAGGGTTCATCTTGTAGGCTTTAGATCCTAGGGTTAAGGGTTTAGGATCTTCATATCCTAGGGCTCATGAGATGCTTAGAATAAAAAATATATATGGGTTAAGGGTTTAGGGTTCATCTCCTAGGCTTTAGATCCTAGGGTTAAGGGTTTAGGATCTTCATATCCTAGGGTTCATGAGATGATTAAAATAACAAATTTATATGGGTTAAGGGTTTAGGGTTCATCTCCCAGGCTTTAGATCCTAGGGTTAAGGGTTTAGGATCTTCATATCCTAGGGTTCATGAGATGCTTAGAATAACAAATCTATATGGGTTTTAAGGGTTTAGGGTTCATCTCCTAGGATTTAGGTCCTATGGTTTAGGGTTTAGGGTTTCTAGGGTTCATGAGATGCTTAGAATAACAAATATATATGGGTTAATGGTGTAGGGATCATCTCCTAGGTTTTAGGTCATATGGTTTAGGGTTTATAGGGTTCATGAGATGCTTAGAATAACAAATATATATGGGTTAATGGTTTAGGGTTCATATCCTAGACTTTAGGTCCTATGGTTTAGGGTTTACAATTTCTAGGTTTCATGAGATGCTTAGAATAAAAAATCTGTATGGGTTTAAAGGGTTTAGGGTTCATATACTAGGCTTTAGGCCCTATGGTTTAGGGTTTCTAGGGTTCATGAGATGCTTAGAATAACAAATCTATATGGGTTAATGGTTTAGAGTTCATCTCCCAGGCTTTAGGTCCTATGGTTTAGGGTTTAGAGTTTCTAGGGTTCATGAGATGCTTAGAATAATAAATCTATATGGGTTTTAAGGGTTTAGGGTTCATCTCCTAGGCTTTAGGTCCTATGGCTCAGGGTTTAGGGTATCTAGGGTTCATGATATGCTTGAATAACAAATCTATATGGGTTAATGGTGTAGGGTTCATCTCCTAGGTTTTAGGTCATATGGTTTAGGGTTTCTAGGGTTCATGAGATGCTTAGAATAACAAATATATATTGGTTAATGGTTTAGGGTTCATATCCTAGGATTTAGGTCTTATGGTTCAAGGTTTATGATTTCTAGGTTTCATGAGATGCTTAGAATAAAAAATTTGTATGGGTTTAAAGGGTTTAGGGTTCATCTGCTAGGTTTTAGGTCCTATGGTTTAGGGTTTCTAGGGTTCATGAGATGATTATAATAACAAATCTATATGGGTTAATGGTTTATGGTTCATCTCCTAGGCTTTAGGTCCTATAGTTTAGGGTTTAGGGTTTATAGGGTTCATGAGATGCTTAGAATAACAAATCTATATGGGTTTTAAGGGTTTAGGGTTCATCTCCTAGGTTTAGGTCCTATGGTTTAGGGTTTAGGGTTTCTAGGGTTCATGAGATGCTTAATCCATTTAAGTCATTCTCCCAACTTCCCTTAATCCACCATCTTGCATCCCTTAAGTCACTCTATATGGGTTAAGGGTTCATCTGCTAGGCTTTAGGTCCTATGGTTTAAGGTTTAGGGTTTTTAGGGTTCATGAGATGCTTAGAATAATAAATCTAAATGGGTTAATGGTTTATGGTTCATCTTCTAGGCTTTAGGTCTTATGGTTTAAGGTTTAGGGTTTCTAGGGTTTCACTCTATCAACTCCCCTTAATCCACCCTCTTTCATCCCCTTAATCCATCCTCTTAAAGGACCCTTAAGTCATATCCTCTTACATACCCTTAATCCACCATCTTGCATCCCTTAAGTCACTATTATAATTCCCCTTAAGCCATCCTCTTAGGACTTGTTAAGCCATATCCTAGGGTTCATGACATGCATCCCCTTAATCCACCCTCTTACATCCCTTTAAGTCATTCTATCAACTCCCCTTAATCCACCCTCTTACATCCCCTTAAGCCATCCTCTTAAAGGACCCTTAAGTCATATCCTCTTACATCCACTTAATCCATCCTCGTGCATCCCTTTAAGTCACTCTCATAATTCCTCTTAAGCCATCCTCTTAGGGACCTTATGCCATATCCTAGCTGTCATGACATGTGACCCCTTAATCCACCATCTTACATCCCTTTAAGTCATTCTATCAAATCCCCTTAATCCACCCTCTTATATCCTCTTAAGCCATCCTCTCAAACGAACCTTAATTAATATCCTCTTACATCCCCTTAATCCACCCTCTTGCATCCCTTAAGTCACTCTCATAATTCCCCTTAAGCCATCCTCTTAGGACCCGTTAAGCCATATCGTAGGGTTCATGACATGCATCCCCTTAATCTACCCTCTTACATCCCTTTAAGTCATTCTATCAACTCCCTTTAATCCGCCCTCTTACATCCCTTCAAGTCCTTCCATTAACTCCCCTTAATCCACCCTCTTGCATCCCCTTAGGTCATTCTCTTAACTCCCCTTAAGGCATTCTCTTAGGACCCCTTAAGCTATTTCCTCTTAGGTCCCCTTAATCCATCCTATGGCAAACATCACTTGAATTTGTAATGAATTTATAAGATCCAATTTTCTAACTTTTACTATATATTGTTCTTTTCTTGTACAAATTATTTAGTTAAATGACTCATAAAAACTATAGTTACTTTACTTACATTAATTATTTTTGCAGGTTCTCATCAAGTCGGTCTACCATGTGATTGTCACTGTAATTTTTTTTTATCAAGAGACTATGTAAATATCAATTTGTGGTCTTGACCTAAAAGTTGATAAGCTTTAATTGTATCTACATGCACATATATGTTTCATCATGTTATATAGTTGTATTAAACATCAATATACATTATATATGTTTGTTCGATGTATGAACTTTAATGAACTTATTAGTCACTTTTTAAATATCTTGTTCCAATTATATCTTATACAAATCATGTCTTGTATTTACCACATTTTATATAATTATTCAATTGTATAGATTATACATTTTATACATACAAGGAGATAGATTTTTGTTCAGTGATTCAAATATTTGCTAGAATTGGAAAATAGTTAAAATTACCTACCCTTAATTTATTATGAATATGATCTAAACTATTTAAGGAATGTTTTAATTTGTCACCTAGCCATGTGATAAATTATTGAAATTTAAGAGTTAATCATTTTAAGACATGTATAAACTTAATTCAACAATGACATGTAAATATATATGAAATTTGATTCTAGATAAGAATTTATATAGTGCATATTACTTGAAAATTAAATAAAATATATATACATTCATAAGTGCATATAATAATCGGGCGGGGGCCCTAGCTCGGTTGGCTAAGTAATTCCGTTGCGGCTCTGCTGGTCACGAGTTCTAGTCTCCCCCGTCCCGTGGTACCGGAGGGCGTGTCGCGCCAGCACCGCCGGTCACGTTAAAAAGTTTACCAGGCGCACTGCAGTTTATAGGGTCGTGCTACCCGATTCCTGCAGTCTAATAAAAAAAAAAAAAAGTGCATATAATAATCAAAATAAACATAACACGATCATAATTGAGTCATATATAATCATCATATTAAAGTCAAATGATATAAATATACATAAACATGATCATATTAATCGATATAATGTATATGAAATGGTCCATGAAATAACATGTTCAAAATGTATATGTCAAGTCCAACACATATATTTAAATAAAACTAGAGATCTATAGTCCATAAAATTTAAAACCATATAACTATCAAGGCAATCAATCAAATCAAGTCTCCTCTTTCCTCCATGTGGACTAGATGTACCCGTATCATGTTGTAAAAGAGTACAAGAAACTTGAAATTAGATTTAAAGTTATTTATAAATTTTGATATAATTTAACATATAAACTTGAAAATATAAACTTGATAAAAATAAATTTAAATAAATATCTAGTAAATACAGTAAAAATGATTTTTAGTATACATAAATTACCATATGATCATGTGAATCTATTGGCACATTTTTTTCAACAGGTAGCATAACTTTCAATTGAGAAGGTCCAAATACTTGATATACTATATCCTGCATATTCATATAAAGCAAACAATATGTTAAAACCTCGAATATATATATTTAAAAGGTCCCTAAAATTGTATAGGAGATTTATTAAAGTTTACAACCTCAAATGATATGACCTCATGATTACACACCTGAGATTTCCCATGCATAAATGCTGACGATGTCTCAGGTGTGCCTGCCATGGGTATCACATGAAATCCTTGCATATAGATACAACATTGTATAGATCATTCACACATTTGTACAAATTCAAATTAAATTAGATCTATGATGTGTATTTAATTTAAAATTAACAAACTTTTGAAAGCATGCACTTGAGTTGATGATGACTCAGGAGCACTCACCACAACTTGTGGTTGGTCAGTACTCAGTATAGCATGACCTCACTGCATCTAGATACAATATATCATTTCACACATGTGTACAAATTCAAATTAAATTAGATATGTCCACATAAATTAAAATATATATTGGTTTGTACCTGACCAAAAGGTGAGCCCAAATCTATAGCACTTGAAATACATACACGATCATATTGAGATTCATGCATCTTGTGATCATGCATCTACACCAAATACTTCTTGAATTAATATTATATTATATATAATTTGATGTTATTATTTACATGAATTTTGCACATTTCAAAAAAATTATTTAAATGTGCCTAAGTTCAAAAGATGAACATACTTGTGTAGGATGGTTCTCAGAATGTAGTAAATCCATATATGACTCCATCCTAGATGCATGTGGGTCACTTGAAGTGGATGCCTAAGTATTCCCATACCTTGAGCCTCCAAGCTCTCTATTACCCACTTTAGCCACTGCGTGTGTAGTCTAATGAGTGAGATGCCCTGAAAGAGAAATCAATGCTCCTAATGTTGACAACATCGTCTGCTACTAAATGTAGTGGGGACACCAAGAGAAGGAGGAGCAACAATAGGAGCAATCAGAGCACGTCACTGAGGATCGACATGTGCTCCTAATCTATGTTGGGGCATGCCACATCCAACTCCCTGAAATGACCTCATATCAAAATAGTTGGGTTTTAAACCCAAATCAAACTCAACCCAGGGAAAACTTTAGTGGCGAATCTTTCCCAATTGGAAAATTCTAGAAATCGGCCAAGTCAAAATTGGCGAATTCACGCAAACCAACAGGGTGTCCAAATCACCTAGATTTTATAAATTATTGGTCAAATGCATGTCCATTCGTGAATGATTAATTTTATGAGGCATATTTAAGCAAAAAAAATTCCATAATAAACTACACATTTCAAATGGATCAAATAATACTTTCACTTGGAATCCCATAAGCATGTAATAAAACACCTACATATTCGCCAATACTATTAAAAAAACATTGTATCAGGATCCATTTCGCCAATTAAAATTTACAAATAGTTGCTTATGAAGACCCATTTCACCAATTAAAATTTATAAATAGTTGCTTATGAGGACCTATTTCGCCAATAACTTTAAAAAATAATTACATTTGAGGACACATTTTTCCTTGAAAATTATAGCGTATCATTGTATAAGCATGTAGGGTTTGCCAAAATTTTAATATACCATTTAAAAATCCTGTGTAATTCACCAAATATGGATTGATATAAATACAATAAAAAATATCATTTATTCTTACATATTTTGTTTAGTTATGAGGCTCTACTTCTTGATTCAGAAGTCAACGAAAGCCGAAAACGTAGACTTAAAGGTGAGTGATCATTTCTTCATAGTGTTATTAGTTATAATAATAAGATTTCTTTATCTTTTTTCCATTCTTGCTTTAGTCTTAAAGATGATATTGAGTAGGGAATGGGATCTATATTCTCTGTCCTTAAACAAGACATTTTTTTCCATCTTTTATTTGAAGTGAGAGATTAGTATGTTGAGTAGCAAGGGTAAGACTCCTGATCCTTAGGGTAGTGAAGAGATTGGGAGGCCATCAAAATGCCCAAAATGTAGAGGTACCATACAGTCTTACTTTGGAATTGGAAAAGCTTCTGATCCATCAGATCAAGATGGAGCTACATCATCAACTCTTCCACCAAATATTAATGAATAAGGAATTCACAATACCTCACTGCCATTGGAAGGTCAAGGTGAAATTGTCATTGAGTTAAATCCAATTGTATCAAATGAGGATGGAAATATTGCAAAAGATGTTCCAAGGGATACCCTGGTTAGCCAAAATGAGATAATTGACTTGGATGAGGATGAATTTGGTAGCAAGAAAATAAAAAAGCAAATAAAAAATGGGGTGCGAGTGGGAAATGACAAGGAATTTTCAACTTGGTTGTCAAAGTACCCATTCATTGTACCAGTGGGGAAATAAAACGATATTGAAAGTGCAACATTAGCCAAATATATGATTTGTAGTTGGAAATGTGGAAGAGACAAGATGTTGCAGCTAAAGCTTGACACTATAGAAAAGTTTATCGGTAAAGTTTATGAAAAACAAATCATAGACAAAAAGGAACAATTAGTCGTATGATGGAAATCAAAGGAATAATGTCTTCATGTTAGGTATGTCACGGAATATGAAGAGCATGGCCAAAGAATGTTGAAGCTTGCTGCATGTCAAGGTACACTTGAGGCTCAATTTGGAAAAGCAATGGAAGCAACAAATCTGTCAAAAAATGTTTAGATGAGTGTTGTTTTTCATATTTTGTCCAAAGGGCGTCCTATGACAGACTACCTAGAATATTCTAGTTTATTATCTTATTTGGGTGTTCCTCACTATCCCTTCTCACATTGGTTAGTAAACATTGGATGGGAATGGGAAAACTATCTTACTGCAGTGGAAAAGGAAGATTTAGGAGAAAGCGAAAGAGTCAAATTTCATTGCATTATCTGTAGATGAAGTTACTACAGTAGACAACACTTCTTGGGTCTGTATGCATTTACAACATGTTCGCCAAGCTCATCTTCTCAGTGTTCATAAAATGAAGGACAGTTCAACATCGCAAAATCTATTTGAACTAGTCGAGAAATCTTTGAATGAAATTGCAGGTATGGATGAGTTGACAATTTCCAAAAATTTGGTGTGTGTAGGAGCTGATGGAGCTATAGTGATGCAAGGTCAAAGGAGAAATGTTTGCACAAAGTTACAAACTACTTGTGCACCATACATGCTTGGCATTCACTACATGGCCCACAAAATAAATTTAGCATTCAAAATTGTAAGCAAGTTTCCTACAGTATCAAAATTTGAAAATCTGGTCCACGAGATCCACACATACTTTTGCCGAAGTCCCAAACGTTTCGTAGAATTTCAAAATTTTGTTGAGGGAATAACACCAGGAAACAAGCTTCTCAAGGATGTTGAAACTAGATGGATCTCCATGCATGGACCAACACAACAAGTTCTTTCAAAATATCAATCCTTGATTGGAGTGATGTACGAGCATCACAACACAGTAGACAAAGCTCTTGACCTCTTACATAGGTTAAGCGATATAGGGACACTCTTGAATTTAGCCAGTCTTCTCCCCATGCTAGATGTGATGAAATTTTTTGTGAAGAAATCCCAAGAAAAAACTATGTATATTTATGAATATGCCAATCTACGTAAACATACATGCTTGGCCCTCGATCATCTATATCTAGATCTAACACAAGAAGGCCCAAATTATTCATGTGGCAAAAAATTACTAATTTGAATAATCTTGATAATTATTTATAGTTTAATGCAAGTGAGCACTTATGTATCTGTGTACGTGGCTATGAGATACCAGTGCACCATTGTAAGAAAGATAGGTGCTCTAGCTGAGAAGTAGCTGTTAACAAGGAAGATTTTAATGATATTGTTAAATTTCTTAGTGATAATTTGAAGGAAATTGTAAAATCTCTTTCCTCAGAGATTCGTTAAAGATTCCCTCGACATGAAATACTTGAAGCCATGGGTATTATGTATCCTCAATTTTGGGTAAACCGAGATGACCCAAAATATTTTCATGATAAAGTAAAATTCTTAATCGAACAATTTTTGAAAAGTGTAACATACAATGAGAAAATAATAGAAGGAATTTTAAATGAAGCTAAGCTTAGACAACAATGTAGGAATTTTGCAACAACTATGAAAGACTAGTATAAATCCATGGGCTCGGAGAAGGCCTTTGAACTAGGATCAATAAAAAGGGTTTGGACAAACTTAGGTTAGAGTGAAATATTCGAACTTGCTGATTTATGTCAAACAATAATATTGGGGTCGGTGGAGGATGAGAGAGTTTTCAATACATTGGAATTTTTGAAATCAAAGTTAAGAAACAAACTAGACAAAAATTTGGAAAATTGCTTGAGGATGAAAGGAACTGTGTATAATGTGAAATTTTTTCCTTTTGAAAGGGAACTTGCAATCTGGAGGTCCACATGTGAAAGAAGAGGGACTGGGTTGTGCAACACTTTAATTCCAAATGTTGGTACTAGTGGAACTAGCAGTGGCAGTGGGATTGGGATAGATGACATTGACACAAATCACACAATGCATGTTGAATTTAAGACACAGGTTGAAGAAAATGACGAGTAGACTTAGAATCAAGATGACTCTTTTACTTTATCTCAAGATGAACATTAGTTTGAGGACCCTAACTCTATTTGGGAAATGGAAGAGAATTAGCAGCTTTTAGGTATTTATACTGCACTTCATGAACTAGTTTCCATTGTTCCAAATTGTAGTTGATGATATTTTATATTGTATTCAATGAAATTGTGAATCATTGCACTTCATGATATTTTATTCTATATTGCACTTCATGAATCATATTCCAAACTGTAGTTGATGATATTTTATATTGTATTCCATGAAATTGTGATATTTTATATTTTATATTGTATTCCATGGTATTGAATTTGATATGTGATTCTGCATCATTTTTAAAGAACAACACTTATCACACTACTTATAAATTCCTATTGCATTTCCTTTCACACAATCTTTGATAAATAACTGAAAGGAATATTAATCCATTCCTTGAACATAAGCTAACAGTTCAACATCCATAACTTATAAGCTAACAAAAGCTAACAATTCAACATAAATAACTTATAAAGGCATCCACACAACTTAAACAATTAAAGATTAAACTACCAAATCACCTTAATTATACTAAGAAATCCTTACACATCCATCACCATAAAATATTTATTCACAGATAAACATTCCAAAATAATGAAACTAACCAAAAATCTATCATTCCAATACTGGATAATCCACTGGAAAACTACTAAGCAAAAATAGAATAAATCCACACACCATAACTCAAAGATTACGTATGCATGAACTTCACCATTGTATTTCTATATTGAATAACTCTCTCATCCTCCACCAACTACAAATATGACCAAAAAAGACTTTCAACTCAACAAAGTGAACCAAGTTGGGGAATCGAGAAGTTATGAGAATTTAGAACTTCGTGACAAGGTTATAAAACTTGGAGGATTAGTGAATAAGGTTAGGAAAAGCACAAAAATTGTGACTTTGAGTGATAGTAACCACAATAATGAAACTAACCAAAAATATATCATTCCAATAATAGATAATCCACTGGAAAACTACTCAACAAAAGAAAAATAAATCCACACACCATAACTCAAAGACTACATATGCATGAACTTCACCATTATCTTTCTATATTGAAATAACTCTCTCATCATCCATCGAATACAAAGATGACCAATAAAGACTTGCAATTGTTGATAATATGTGTCTCAAACTCATTGGTATAACCCTGGTTCTGTCACCAAGCAACAAAGAATTCGTAAGTGTTAAGTTTATGCTTGTAGCTCTATACCGCGAGTATCTTCTTGCTAAGGAGCACTAGAGCAGTTATCACCATACTGTGGGAGTGTCTTAGCTGTCGAGCAGTAGTGCGGTGGATATCACTATATCATGGGTGTCTTTACACTGGGGTGCAATAGCACGGTTACCACCATACCGCAGGAGGTCATCGAATGTGTAGCGGTAGTGCTGTGTATACCGCCATACCACAGAGGCCTGCCAACAATCTAGCGGTAGTACAGTTACCGCCATACCTCAGAAGTCATTGACCTAATTGGAGGTAGTGCAGTTACCGCCACCTCATAGGAGCCTGTTGTTTGTGCAACGGTAGCGTAGTGTAAGGTGAAGAGCACAGACTTGTTGAATTGCTGAGGTGTAAGCTATTAAGTGGAGGATGTTGCTGACTTTGAAGGTGCCTGTTTGAATGCTTGGGAAGTTTGAGAGTTGCTCAATGGAGGAAGTTGAACTAAATCGATTGTATAGAGAATGTTTTGATTCATGGTTGTTGCTATACATAGTAATGTATTGTAACCATGAAGGGGTTAGAGAGTTTTATGGTTGGATGATCAAATGATCTATATGTGTTTTGAGAGCATTGTAATACTGTTCTATATGAGATTGATCAGGGAAATGCTACTACTGTAATATTGACATCTGGAAGGAGAGTCTATAACTTGTATGTAATTTTGATTACTGTAATACAAGTGATTTTATTTGGTGTGGTGGGTTTTTCTCCCGTAAGGGTTTTCCCACATAAATTTGATGTCAATTATGTTTGTGTTTATTTCTCTATTCTATTATTTCCTTCATGTGCATCTTAATGAACTGTAATTGTAAAATTTAAAGACAAATCTGCATTCTTCATTGCGTTTTGACATTAGGAAAGTTTGTTTCGCATCCATAGGATTTCCTTACAAGTGGTATTAGAGCCTGGCTAGTTGTGTTATCCTTGTGGATAGGTTGGTTTTTTGTGTCAATTCTGTTCAGTGGGAGTCTTGTAGAAGTCTGGTAATTTAAATTATAGATTAAGATGGTAGGCACATCAGGAAAGATTAAAATTGAGAAATTCAATGGCAACAATTTTGAGTTGTGGAAACTTAAAATGGAAGACTTGTTGGTGGATCAAGATCTTTGGCTTGCTGTGTCTCGAACAAAACCTTCTGGCATGAAGCAAGAAGATTGGGACCTTGCAGACAAAAAAGCAAAAGGGTTGATAAGACTCTATTTGGTAGATTCTATTCTCCTAAACGTTCATGATGAAAAGACTGCATCTTCTTTGTGGAAGAAGCTTGGAGATATCTATCCAGGTAAGTCCTTGGTGAATAAGTTGTTCTTAAGGGAGAAGTTATACTCTTTGAAGATGGAGGAAGGGGCATTTGTGGCTGATCATCTAAATACGTTTAACACGTTGATTGCTTAGATAACATCTGTGAGCGTGAAAGTTGATGATGAAGATCGCTATATGCTTTTGTTGTGTTCTTTTTCTGACTCTTGGGATCATTTAGTGATGGTGATTGGGAGCACGGAAACCAATTTCAAGATGGAAGATGTGGTTGCTTCTTTGTTGTCAGAAGAAATGAGAAGGAAATCTTCTGAGATGGCAAAGGAGGCTCTTGCTATTCGAGGAAAATTAAAAGAAAAAGGCAAGAAGAAGGACAAGAAGTCCAAATCAAAATTAGAAGGGAGATCAAAGTCTCTTGGAAAGAAGTCCAAGGTGAAGTGATGGAATTGTGGGCAACCTAGTCATGTCCGAAAGGATTGCAAAGAGGAGAAAAAGAAGAAGAAGAACTCTTTCGAAAATGATTCTTCTCAGAGTGATGCAGATGCCTTCATTGCAGCTTTGGCAACACAGGCATTAGATGATGTCTGGTTGATTGATTTTGGAGCATCTTTCCACATGACATCTCATGGAGACTAGTTTACAAAGTATGAAAAATGGTTGGCTGTGGAAGAGTCAGAATTCAGTTTCCTAATGGAAGAATTAAGGGAATTGATGGCGTAATGCATATACCAGGTCTGGCTCAGAATTTACTTTCTGTAAGTAAGCTAAATGATGTTGGAGTGCAAGTCTCATTCTCTAGTAATGGCTATAAAATGACTAGAGGCTCGATGGTGCTGGCTAGGGGTGCCCAAATTGGTACTCTATATAAGTTGGACACACTTGCTGTTCAATGTAACATTGTCTCTGCAAAGTCACAAAAGGTTGTTCATTGAAAGGAGACTGAAGTCCCTATAGGGGCTAATTCTTTGGAAGTTAAACTTCCTACAGAGAAGACTATGCTTTGGCATCAAAGGCTAGGTCATATTTGTGAGAAAGGATTAAAAGCTTTGAAAAACAAAAACTTGGTTGAGGGGCTTGATGATTGTAATCTGGAATTTGAATTTTGTGAACATTATATATATGGAAAACATCATCGTGTTTCATTTTACTCTAGTCCTCATAAATCTTCTGGTGTTTTGGATTATATTCATTTTGATGTTTTGGTCTAGTAAATGTTCCTTCATTGTCGAATTCAAAATATTATGTATCATTCCTTGATGATTATTCAAGAAGGGCATTTGTATATTTTCTAAAAAGTAAATCAAAAGTGTTCAGTTGGTTTAAAGAGTTCAAGAACTTGGTTGAAAATCAAACTAGTAAGAAAATTAAATGCTTGAGGATAGATAATTGTGGTGAATTTTGTTCTGCAGAATTTGAAAGGTATTGCAAAGACCATGGAATTAAGAGGCATAAAACAAAAAATTACACTCCACAACAAAATGGAGTTGCTGAAAGGTTGAATAGGACGTTGATGGAGAAGGCAAGAAGTATGTTGAGCAATGTTGGTCTGGAGTAGAAGTTCTGGGTTGAGGCTGTGGCTACAACATTTTACTTGGTAAATTGATCTCCTTCTTCGACACTTGTTGATAAGATGCCTATGGAAGCTTGGTCTGGTAAGAAGCCCTCTCTGAAACATATTAATGTATTTGAATGTGAAGCATATGTTTATGTGCTAGATGTGAAGAGATCTAAATTGGAGAACAAAGATGTTAAGTGTATCTTCATTGGCTACAACATTGGTGTGAAATGATACAAGCTTTGGAATCCAATGATACAACATTTTAATGGATTCAAACTCTCCTTAGTTTCAAGTAAACTATCAATGTGTTGTTCCTCTTTTTCAGGAGTTAGAGGTATTTCAACAACATCATTTTCCTCTTTATTTTCTTTTATCCCTAACTGTAGTTCCACTAAAGAAGGTTATTGGAATCCATTTGGATTAGGAGATTATGCTATGATATTGGTTTTGATGCAGGGAAGATTATTATTTGCTGTGACAGTCAGAGTGCCATTTGTCTAGCAAAAAATCCTACTTTCCATGCCAAGATGAAACAAATTGATGTGTAGTACCATTTTGTATGAGATATGGTGGAGGATGGAAAGGTATGTTTGGAAAAGGTGGATACTTTGAAGAATGTTGTTGATGCTTTGACAAAGCCAGTGAGCACAAATAAGTTCAGATGGTGCAAAAATTTGATGGGCCTTGTGGTCCAGAATGTTCAACGACTTCAGGTATTGAAAAGGGTTCAGTGAGTTCTTCATCAAGTGGGAGATTGTTGAGAATATGTGTCTCAAACTCACCGGTATAACCTTGGTTTTGTTACCAAGCAACAAAGAATTTGAAAGTGTTAAGTTTATGCCTATACCTCTATACCACGGGTATCTTCTTGCTGAGGAGCGGTAGAGTGGTTACCGCCATACCATGGGAGTGTCTCAGTTGTCGAGTGGTAGTGCGGTGGATACCACTATACCGCAGGTGTCTTTACACTGGGGTGGGGTAGCGTGATTACCGCCGTACCGTAGGTCACCGAATGTGTAGCAATAGTGCGGTGTATACCACCATACCCCATAGGCCTATCAAAAGTCTAGTGGTAGTGCGGTTACCACCATACCTTAGAAGCCCTCAACCTGTCTGGAGGTAGCGTGGTTACCGCCACCTCGCAGGAGCCTATTGTTTGTGCAGCAGTACAACGGTGTAAGGTGAAGAACATAGACTTGTTGAATTGTTGAGGTGTAAGCTGTTAAGTGGAGGATGTTGCTGAAGTTGAACTGAATTGATTGTACACAGAATATTTTGATTCATGGTTGTTGCTATACATAGTAATGTACTGTAACTGTGAAAGGGTTAGAGGGTTTGATGGTTGGATGATCAAATGATCTGTATGCTTTTTGAGAGCATTGTAACAATGTTGTTCTGTACGAGATTGATCAGGGAAATGCTGCTATTGTAATATTGACATCTAGAAGGAGAGTCTATAACTTGTATGTAATTTTGATTTTTGTAATACAAGTGATTTTCTCTAGTGTGGTGGGTTTTTCTCTTGTAAGTTTTTTTCCATGTAAATTTGGTGTCAATTGTGTTTGTTTTTATTTCTCTATTATGTTATTTCCTTCATGTGCATCTTAATGAACTGTAATTGTAAAATTTAAAGACAAATATGCATTCTTCTTTGAGTTTTGACATTAGGAAAGTTTGTTCCACATCCATAGCCTTTCCTTACAACAACTCAACAAAGTGAACCAAGTCGGGGAATCGGGAAGTTATGAAGATTTAGAACTCCATGACAAGGTTATAAAACTCGGAGGACTAGCAACTAAGGTTAGGAAAAGAAAAAAAACCGCGACTTTGAGTGATAGTAACCACAACAATTAAAATAACGAAAAATATATCATTCCAATAATAGATAATCCACTGGAAAACTACTCATCAAAAGCAGAATAAACCCACACACCATAACTCAAAGATTACCTATGCATGAACTTCACCATCGTCTTTCTATATTGAAATAACAAAAAGCAATAAAAATAATAGAGTTTTTTTTTGTCTTGATAACAGTTTCTTGAAGAAAACCGTTTTAGAAATTAAAATAAAAAGTTTGAAGTATCAAGAGAGCCAAATTAAAGAAAATAACATAAAAAATAAAAACTAATAAGCGGTCCCAACACCGACTCTTTTGCTTCCAATTATTTCCACCTCCTACTCCTCCAGTAACACCTCCTGTGCTTGTACTCTTTGCCTGTATTCTCGGTACTTGGTAACAATTGCGGTGATATTTTTGCTTCTTGGAGTTGTGGTGATTTGTAGCCTTGTCCTCCATTTTGAAAGTGCACGGTCCGACTCATCTAGCGTTTCATAGATGTCACTTTCTGCCTTAAATGCACTCATATAGGTCTATAAGTTACTCAATTTTCTGAACAAGTTTCCAGTGGTTGTCTTAGGATCACCTACTTCTCTATGATACACCTCTTTAAATTCCCTCTTTATGTCTGCAATATCTAGTATATTTTCATCGAACCCATCCGTGAGGTCCACTTCAAGAGCATTAAAGTTCTCCTTGATCTTCACCAATATGTTAAAGTATTTTTCTAACACTTTATTGATTTCCTTGATATAATCCTCATATATTGACAATTTCCACTCCAATATAGTTCATAACCTAGTATCAGTGTAACACCCTATCGGGCTATCTCCTAAGGCGTTCCTCCCGATAGACCAATAGAGCCAACAAAAGTAAGCACATCATTGTAACACATGAACATCAATGGAAAAAATGTCTACATTCCCCCGATGGCCCAATATAATCATAAATTATCAAGAATTATTATATATCAAGGGAATTAATGTGTATTGGGGTACAATATATTTTAGCATCCCGCCGATAGATCGAAGGAAAATTGTTCATCGGTGGAGAGGGTGGCTATTGGTGGAATAAGGATTGCAATCTCGCCGATACAACGATGATGATTGATTGCTAATTGATGTGACATCTCAAGGCATCATATAAATATTTAAAAATAAATGCTTCCCCCTGATGACAAGACTAAAATGGGTGGTGTATTTATGAGCCATAGTTGAAGTGAATTATATCACAAGTTGATCGCATAATTGTTGCACAGTCTGGAAGATTTTGCCGAGGACAAAAGTAGAAAGGAAAAGATAGGATTTATCACGTAGCAGAAACTAGTGGAGGCAAGACCCAAGTAAGTACACCAATCCCGACTGAGAAGTTGTATTTTTCAAAGGATTAAGAATTCGAACAATGGAGGAAAATGCAAAAAAACCCAAAGCTAAGAAATAGAAAACTGAGAAGAGACTCTTGAATCAAGACTTGATAGATCAATGCCCTAGGTCGGGGCCAAGACCCAGAAGGGTTGCTCAAATGAATCCTTCAATGGATAGATTATTAGATAAACATAAAGTCTTGGAGGATATTTGGACACCACGACGCATGTATGAGCTTTTCATGTATCATTACATGAAACAATTTAGGTTTAAGCTAGTATGCAACTCGTGGAGGTTGAACTTGGGAAGACTTGTGGTGCCCAATGTGTTCGTAAATGTAGAATTAATTAAAGCTCTGGCTAGCAGATATGACCCCAAGAGGAGAACTATCCAAGCACATAATGGGGCTGACATGCTTGTTATTTCTGAGGATTTAATTTCTAATGTGTTTTAGTTGGAGTGTCCTATGAACTTGCCATTCATGATTATAGATCTCTTGATAGACTATCACCATATGGATACCACCTACAAACGATGGAAACTACCCTTGCATAGGCCTAAGAATGAAGGAGGCCAACTCAAGAGGTTTTTGAGTAATGAAAACCCTCCTTTTCATGAGGACTTGTTTGAAGAATATTTCAGATACACTTATTATTGAGCTGGTCAGGTCTTGGAGGTAGAGGTCCCACCCCTCATGTCTATTGCCCCAATGGTCTTAGCTGCAGACATACAAAGCAATGATGCTAGGTCATTCAATTATGCTAGATACTTGGCCAATGACCTAAACCGGGAGCTTGAAAAGATTAAAAACAATAGTGAATATATTCATTTCAAACATTATTCTATGTTCATGCATTTGCTCATGCACGAGGGACATGTTAGAAGGGTTTGGAGTCAATAATTAAGAATAAAAGATATAGATGAAAATGGGAACCTAAAACTTGTACAAATGTGGACTTCACTATGGGATAGTCGATTTGGTAGATCTCATTATCTTTATTTTAAGGAGTTTTTTGTGAAACCATTAATGAAGTGGCTGGATATCCGTGTGATTATAACTTATCCCTAGAAGTGCAAAAGTTTCTAAGACCAAAGGAAACTGACCCAAGGAAAAAGGTGGATCATAACTAGGGAGAGTGATATTCTTTTCCTGACTGCATAGTGATTAGGGTTTATGGGTTTGAAGGAACTCCACACTTGTTGCCACGAGTAGTTCCTGATAGAATTGCTTACTTAGAAATTGAGAGGCAATTGGAAAAATTTGATTCCAAAAACCTGAAAGGACACAACAAACAATTGATCATGCTCAATACCTTATGTTTTGGAGACTTTACAGTGGTTGCAAATGAGGGATATCAGGAAATTGATGCTAAATTAGCACAGTATAACCTCCCTCGAGGTAACAAAAGGAAAAAATTTTCTGCAGAAGGATTTATTCACAAAGCAAGGTTATCACAGATGTTATCACGATATGAGCATGTATTCTCAGTTGAAGATGTAATCAAAAACCATGACGAAGCCTCTACCACTAAAATAATGACTGCATATAATGGTGTTATGCTTGTAGAGAAATGGAAAAGAAGAAATGTCCCATCTTATTTGAAGGCATTTGGTGAAATACAGGATCCTCTAGCAAGGATTGAGCAACTCATTGCTCATATGGATGAAGTGGTAAAGAATGTTCCTTCATTTTTCTTTGATGCCCCTCATGCAACCTATTTAGGATTGCAGGTTGAAGATATAGAGCCTTTAGATTATATCCCTTCACAACCAACTCCTGATGTGAGTTTTTCTATAGATACTGATATGAGTGAAGAAGAGGAGAGTGATGAGGAAAGTAATGAGGAGGAAAAGAAAGTACAACAGATAAGTTCTCCTGTAATTGTACGATATGAGCCTCCTCAGGAACACAATGTTGTAAGATTTGAAGCATCAGATGAATTATCAGATGATGTTAGGGTCAAGGCTGAACATGAGTTCATTTATGATGGAGATTTTGTTAAGTCTCCTGAGTTTAAATCATTTGTTTATGAATATAAAGGCAAGAAAATGAGACAAAAGATGTAGGATGTCACTCCTAAACGAGAAGCTGTTGTTTTGAAATTTTTGAAAAAATAAATAGACAAAGAGATGGATTCCATCATTCCTGAGAGTTACTCCAAGAAGCTAGAGAATTTCTTTTGCCCCAGATGGGATATAAGCTCTGCAATTGTGTTTGATAGTTTTAGAAAGAGAGGAGATAAAACAATGAATTTAACAGACGAAGCAAGTGATGAGATTTATTTAGGATCTGGATACAATCTAGATGAGGCCACCTTGCTTATTTGGTCATTGTACCCCCATGACAAAAGGCCAACTATGATTGATAATCCAAACCAAATGTTTGGACATCTCTTGGTTCAAAAAGTAGGGGATACCAACCCCATGGAGACAACAAAGTTGAATGTCAATGTGGCAAAGTTCACCAAGGCACAAATTAATAAGCTGGTTAAAGAAAATGATAGGTTGAAGAAGGAATTAGCACATCAAAGAGAAAGATCATCTTCCTCTTCCACACCAGAATTGTATTCCCCATGGCTTGAGAAAGATAAGAGAGTATTGGATGCAATGGCTGATACAACTTATTGGAAGCAGTGCCACCTGAAATCTAAGGAAAAATGTAAAGAATTGGAGAAGGAAGTCAAAACCATCAAGTATACTACTGCATGCGAAATGATCAAGGGAAGATTCAATAATACGATGAAATGTGCAGATGAATATTGGAGGAAATTTAAATAGGTACTCTTAGCAATAGAGGAGAACAAACAATTACAGGGGAGAATAATCGAAAAGAGACAAGAGATTCAAGATAAGCAAATACTAAAAGGACAAATAATGCAGACACATAACAAATTGTTAGAAGCACACAATGGATATCATAATAGGCTCATCGAGGATTTCAAGTGCTTCAATTCGACTATGAGACTCTATGATGATATGAGAAATCCTCAAGAATATGATGATTGGAAGGAAGATTTTAATGCGATTCTGACTATTGCATTACAAGAGATTAGTGACAAGGATATGATTTTACAAAATACTCACAACCAGTTCGAGAAGATGATGTATAGGGAGTATGCTATGAGAGAGGTGATCTCCAATGCATATACTTGTGCTGAACAAGAATACATCCATCACCTCTCTACATTCAATTTGTTCCTCAACCAAACTATGGATACACCATACATAGTAGGGCAACCATCAAGATGAAAGGAGTCAACCAACAACATGAGCACTATATCATGGAGTAGAATCTTTGAACAGATATTAGGTGGTTATGGGCTTCTGCTTGGAGATTAAAGGATCGGTGCATTTAGTTGCTGCAATATTTCATTTTCTTAATTATTTTTAGTTATGAAACAACATGAATTTTTGTAATGGGTCTATAGCTTGTTGCCTCTCACATATATAAGAGAGACCAAGACCTGAATAGATCATCCATCTCATTTTAGAAACTACTATTATAATGCATATTATTCAAAGATAAATATAATGGAGAAGGTTATGCATAATTATTAACTTGATTTCAAGTGTTCAATTGTTGTGTGGATTTATATGCTTATATGTTATTTGGCTGTCACCGAAGTGGTTGTTTATCTTATTCAAATTGAGTGTGTGGAAATACATTTAATTTGTCAATACACATTTGCTGTAGTTGTGTGATGTTGTTGATTGATTTCGGTGTGCAAAAGAATTAAAATTTCTAAATTAGGAAATCAAATTTGATAGGTTCCTATTTGGATTAAAATCCTTTTGAATAGAGTGTCTTAATTGGTTTCCTTTCACATTTGAATTAAATACTTTCACAACTTCACATTAGCATAAGGGGATATCACAAGGATTACTAAGAAGAGTCCAAATAATTGACATACATGCACGTTTTCATAAGGTGCAAACATTCAAAGTTCCCAACTATTTGAGTTAAGCTGAAGAGTGAATCTACCTATCTTACAAAACCCTATCTCCAAAATCATCATTCATCCATCCACTTCATCCACCCAATAGAAGTAGGAATTGGTAATAATTAGATATTACATACAAAATACAACTCACAAACTTGAACTCTCAATTACTCTCACTAGTATTTAGACATTAAAACTCTGCATCTGCTTCATCTCACGTGCCATAGTAAGTAGATTGCTCAATCTAGGAACCATATCTATTTGCAAATCTGCCTTATTGTTCAGGTATACTCACCTAGGTTTGGCAGAGCCTGAAGAGTAGAAGGCAATCAGTCCTGCTTACCTTGTTCGTTGGCCAAAGGTGTATTAAGGGATTGGCACCCCTTATGGTTTAAAACATGCACTTTGAGACCTAACACTAGTGGTTTAAAACATGGCCTCCTTTGGAAGATATAACCTAACAAGAAGCATAAATGCTTTCAATGGTAGAAGCGACTCCTTTGGAAGCCAACAAGGAAGAAGGTATCGAAGAAGGATTGGAAGAAGGCCAAATTGCAGACTGGGAAAGAGAAGACACTTTGGAAATAACTAAACAGAGGTACATATCACAAAGTGCTTCCAAAATGGCTTTGGCTCCGGGCTCAAAAGTGGGGAGAAAAACAAACAAACAAAAACGTGAAGAGGAGGCTTTGAACAGTGAACAAAAATCAATCAAATCATATATGACAAGGTCCAAGGGGGGCAACTGCTCCCTTGGGAAGAGATGAGGATCCTTACTTGGAATGTTAGGGGCATCAATGCCCCTAACAAGAGAAGGCTGGTAAGACGCCAACTTGAATGTCACATAGTGGATTTGGTGTTACTCCAAGAAATGAAATTCACAGGAATTGAAACATCTCTCTTCTGTAAATCTTGCAAAGGTTGGGAAGGCTTGTTCGTGGATGCAATCAGAGCGTCAGGGGGCTTGGGAATTCTGTGGAAACCTACAAAGTCTAAAGTGACTCGCCTTGCTTCAAATTCAAACTGGTTGAAGGTAAAGGTTCAGTCACTCTCCTCCTCAAATGAATATTGTCTTTTTAATGTTTATGGCCCAACAAAAACGGATGAGAAAAAATATGTCTGGGACAATCTAACTAAGGAACTGGAAAGTGAATATGGTAAAGTTATATTAGGGGGGTGATTTCAATGCTATAGCAAATATTTGTGAGAAGACAGGAGGAATAAGAAGAATCTCTCAGGCTCAGAGAGACTTTACAAACTTTATCGAGGGCAATAATTTAATGGATGTTAGCACAACCAATGGCACATATACATGGAACAACAGAAGGAAAGGTTTTACTTATATAGCGGAACGCCTTGATAGATTCCTTTTATTAGAGAATTGGATAAATGAACCATTATTACCAAAAGCCTCCATCTGGTCAATAATGATATCACACCATTTCCCTGTAGAATTAACCATCAAGGAAGATGCAGCCTCAGTAAAAGGCCAATTTCGCTTTGAAAGAATGTGGCTCCGATACGAAGGACTGATAGATATGATGAAAGTTTGGTGGGAAGAGCCAATAGAGGCGGCATGCACTAAGATGTTTCTCTTCTACAAAAAACTACAACGAATGAAAAGCCTTTTGAAGGAATGGAATAATGTCTCTTTTAAAAATATTTTTGAAGAGAAAGAACGACTAGAAAAAGAGCTTGAAGACTTGGGAGATATAATAATTAAATCAGGTATGACAGTAGTAGAGTTCGAAAAGGAGAAGGAATTGATGTCAGAATACAATGAAATTCTTGCAAGAGAAGAGAGCTATTGGAGGATGAAGTCAAGGGACGTTTGGTTGGAGGAAGGAGACCTCAACACCAATTTTTTTCATAATTCCACCAAGGTGAAGAGGAGTTGGAATAGAATAAATGAGATTATGTAGGAAGGAGTTACGTATTCAGACGAATCAACAATTGCAAAATTGGGGGTGAAGCATTTTGAGTCTATTCTTGGCGGTGCCAATGATGCTGACACACTAAACTACAGCCTATTGGAGGATGTTGTTCCTCTAGTAACATTAGAAGACAATGAAAAACTATGTTCCCCAATTGTGAAGGATGAAGTAAAAACAACCACCTTCCAATTAGCCCCTGACAAGGTGCCAGGGCTGGACGGTTTCATTGCTCTATTTTTTCAAACTTGCTGGTCTTTCATTGGGGATGATTTAACCAAGGTTGTGGAAGAATCAAGGCGGAAAGGGTGTATTTTGAAAGATTTCAACAACACAAATATAGTTCTTATTCCTAAGAAGGAGTCTTGCAGAAGATTCGAAGACTTTAGATCGATTTCTTTATGCAATGTTGTTTATAAAATAATAACAAAAGTTATGGCCAATCGTTTAAAAGAAATACTGCCAAGGATCATAACAAAGCAACAAAGTGGCTTTGTTCCTGGGAGACATATCACAGAAGGTATAATAGTGGCACACGAGATTGCACATTCCTTGAAGAAAGGTAATCAATCAGGAATGATAATAAAGATTGATTTGAGCAAGGCATATGATCATGTGAGATGGAACTTCCTAATGAGGACATTAAAGAAGCTTGGCTTTAGGGATAAATGGCTCAATTGGGTTTTTGGCTGCATATCCACACCCAGATACTCAATAATCATCAATGGTGCACCTCATGGTTTTTTCCAAGCAGCAAGGGGACTTAGGCAGGGCGATCCAATATCACCTTTTTTGTTCGTGATCATGGTGGATGCCTTCAGCCGACACATAAACAATCTACATCAGAAAGGTTTGTGGAGAGGTATTTCAGTTACTCCTTCCTTATGCCCTTTTACTCACCAAATTTTTGCTGATGATACAAATCTATATGGAAGATCTAATATGTTTGAATTAGAAACAATAAAAATGGCTTTAGATAAACTCCACAATGAAGCAGGCCAATCAGTAAACTTTGAAAAATCAAACATCTTCTTCTTCAATACCCCAAAGCGTTTCCAGCAAAAGGCTGTCAAGTTTCTTGGCTTTTAGTTAGCAAATTTTCCTACAAAATATCTTGGGGTACCCCTCTTTCAAGGTGCGGTGAAGAATGAAATCTGGGAGGAAACAGTGGAAAAGTGCAGATTGAGGGCTACAAGTTGGAGAGGTAGATGGCTAACTCTGGCGGGTAGATTAACAATGTAAAAATCTGTGTTGGCAGCAATTCCTATTTTTTTGCTCTCCTGCATTGAAGTTCCAAAAAAAACAAGCAAGCGAATAGTAGGTATCCAGAGAAAATTTGTTTGGGATGGCTCAAATGAAAAACGACGCATTCCTCTCATTGCTTGGGAAACTCTAAAAAAGCAAAAAACAACGGGTGGTGCTGGAGTGAAAGACATCAACCTTCAGAATAGGGCTTTGTGTGCAAAAATGGTTTGGGAGCTCTACTATAACGAGGAGGCACTTTGGTGTAAGCTGCTGAGAGCAAAATATTTGGATTCTTCTGAGAAAGAAAGGATCCTCACAATTGCCAATCCAGGAAAAGGTTCCGCCATTTGGAATTTCATTTTGAAATGCAGGCCAGTGATAACAGACCACTTAACCTGGCTACTGAAAGAGGGTAAATCTGCCTCCTTCTGGCATGATTCTTAGAATGGCTATGCCCCATTAGATCTACTACCGGACATTGGTGAAGTGATTGAATTATCTTGCTTATGCTACGGTGAGAAAGTCTATGATTTCATTGTAAATCAGGGGAGCCAAGGTGAAGCAAGGTGGTGAAATTTTGAATTTCTGGAAGCCCAATCAAGACAAGTTTTAATTAAAGAACTGTCCAGCAGACGTTGGATCATCACGGAAGGCAAGGATACAATTGTATGGTGTGCTACAAGATCGGGTAAGTACTCAGCTAGACTGGGCTATGCTATTCAAGAGCAGGTAACAACTACAAGAATTTGGCCGAATAGTTTATGTTGGGGTAGGGTGGTCTTGCCAAAGGCAGGAGCATTCGCCTAGACCGCCATCCATGAATGAATTCTGACAGGGGATCGTTTGAACCGAATTGGGGTGTTGGGTCCGCATAGATGTGTTTTATGCCTCAAAAGTGAGGAAACTATCGATCATCTTCTAGTGCAATGTGAAGTAGCTCAAGCCTGCTGGAATTTCGTGCTCTCCAAACTTGGTTGGCAAGGCCCCCTTCATGGAAAGGTTAGAGATGTCTTCGAATCCTAGCCTCTTTTATACAAAGGCTCTGCATTGGCGGGGCTTTGGATAGAGGCGCCTGCAATGGTGATTTGGCAAGTTTGGAGAGAAAGGAATGCTTGAATTTTCAAAGAAAAATCCTCTCCAATCCTTTGTATTCTGACTAAGATCGAATTGGGAATCTACGAGCACTTAAATATTCAAACAAGGAACTGTCCCTTTAAAATCCTCACAGCGTGGGATCATAAAATGGTGAATAATTGGCCCAAACTCATTCCTCCAAAAGTTTCCTTATTGAAAAAAAAGGTGGATCGGAGTAAGGTTAAATGGAAACTTCCCCCTAAAGGCAGACTAAAACTAAATTTTGACGATGCCTCACGTGGGAATCCGGGGGCATCCGGGGCGGGGGCTGTGTTGCGAAATGATATGGGGAAGTTGATTTGGGTAGTATCAAAAAAACTGCCTGAAGGAACAAATATCGACGCATAATGGAGTGCCCTTTACGAAGGTGTTTGTGCCTATGTAAATGCAGGGGTGGCTAATGTGGATATCGAAGGGGACTCGCAAGTAGTGATTAATGCGGTTTCAATGAGAAAAGCTCAAAGCTGGAAAATGAATCAGTGGTTGGAGCAAATCTTGATAAAGCTTGCTCAAATCGAGGACTATAAGCTAATACATATTCTTAGGGAGGCCAATAGGGTGGCCGATTTCCTCTCTAATCAAGGCATCGATCAATTGGAAACAATACGCCAATCAGAGGACCCTGTGTTGTGGCCGGATTTGAATGATAGGTTAGAAAATGATTTGGCTGTCCAAGATGGAAGATCCGCAGGGAATATGTACTTGGTCTCACAAGGAAACGGGGTTGGATTCTGTTCTCAGGGATGCCATAATTACAATCCTCTTCAGTGAACTGTTAAGTGTTATCTTGTGCATCGGTCGACTAAGGACCCTGACTTCCCATCGTGGCAATGGTTGACCTTTCAAGGAGGTCACATTCTCAGGCGGAGTAGCACTGCTCTGCGAATGCCAAGAGTTGGTGGTGGGGCTGGTCTGAGTGTCAATTTTTGGTGTACATGAGGTGATCTTAGTTTGTGGATCCTCATTATTGTAATCTGTTTTTTAAAAATTAATGGATGAGCGCTACCCTCTATGGTAGCAAGTTTGCCAAAAAAAAAAAAAAAACGATAAATAATTACTGTTGCCGATTCATTTCACATCAGTTATTAATTTCTTCTAGACTATATCTTTCACATTTTCATTTCATGACATGCTTTCATGTGAAGTGGCAAAATTTACAATTCTATTGAGAATATGAACTTTATTACTTACATAAACCATTTTCCCACTCCCATCCATGATGAGAGAAGTCTTCTATCTTTTTTTATTGAAATAATACAGAGAAAAATACAATTAAGAAGATGCAGTCAGCAGACTGTAACAGAAATACGTAAGTCAGAAGCCAAAATAGATCATTACAATCAAGGAGCGAGAACAATGATCCCACACATCGTATAGGACCAGCCCTATAATCCAAATTTAACCAAACATTAGAGCTGTTTGGAACACAAGAGATCTTTTCCATGCAACTTAAACTTTATCTTGTCTAGTTGATTATCAATCTTCGCATTATCCTTAAAGACACTCTGCATATGAGAACACAAAAAACAATTTGAAAGAAGTCCTCCATCTTTGATAATGTCTATTTTTTCAGTGTACAAACTGTGGCCTATAACATCAACGTCCACAGAAAAAGGCCAAGAGATGTTTCACTGTTCATGACAAGCTAAGCTTGACGAACGTATTGACTCGGACGGTTTCCATGCAACAGCCGAAGCATGGCATTGGGCCTGTTATCAACACGTGCCGATATTACTCGCTATTTACTGATAGTGGCCGACCATGGTATCTGGGGGTGGGATCCTAATCACGTGACACCATTTTTTCATCGAATCTCTCGTTATCTACGTTCTAAGTGAATAAATAATAGCAGCTTACACCAAAACTAATCCTCTGCCTCCCCTCCCTGTGTTCAACGCGTCGACTATGCCTTTCATGATGACGAATATGCCTTATAGTTTTCTACCTACCAACTAGCATTTGGGCCAGCTCAATATTATTTGATATATTAAATGGACAGGACAAAACAACATCACGCAAATGTGTAAGTATGACCAAATATCCTAAGTCTGATTATCTGACTCGCCCATTAAAACCGATTCTACAAACATTTTTCTTCTTGTGGTTGTTTCCTTGGATTTTGGGATGCTATCCTAGTTCCCATCACATAGTATTGTCCTTTCCTTGGTCTAAAATCTAAGCGTATCTAGTTTGGAGAACTTTCACAATTATGTTTCGTGATTCGAGATTTGTTAAGTTTTTTTTTTTTTTGGGAAATTATCTTGTAGAGATCAAATTTACTATGGGTTAAAGAATTAGATTTCTTATTAGTATTTCCCAACAAAATATAAGCTAGAATATTTTTATATAAGTAAATATTTAGTCAAGAATTAATGTTGTGATAAATACTTGTTATTAATTTATTTTTAGGTATATGGGGAAATGCAGAGTAATATTTTCACTAAATTAGAAATAAAATGCATAGAATGTTCAAAACACTTTAAATCATCCATAAAACAAAAAATTATAACCATCCGATTTGATAACTCAACTAAGAAGATTCATGAACACCAATATTGTCATATATTACCACAAATATGGAAAACTTACACACAAACACAATGCTACATATGCATTATCTGTGTGAACATTTTGGGATCTATGAACATCAATATTGTCATACATTACCACAAACATGGGAAACTTGCACACACAAACAATGCTACATATGCATTATAATTGATATGTGTAATCATTTTTGGGATCTATGAAACTCTTCGTTCAATCTATGATGGTTTAGACTTGCATCAAAATGAACTAAAGTGAAGTTCAAACACAAGACCCCCTCTAGAATTTAATTAATAAAACACTCAAATCCACCAAACATAGGCCCCATCTACTTCAAATTGATATTTTACACTTTAGGCGTCTACTTAACTCAATTATATAGGATAGTTTAGGCCCAAAAGAAACAAGACAAGCAAAAACTTGAGACAAACAATCTTATAGATTTCACTTTACAAAACCTTATCTCAAGCTTTGAAGGGTTGGGTTTCTATAGACCCAAACTTCACAAGAATGAATTTTACCAAAAATTTTGTGTCTAGTGATATCCTACATGCTCTACAGCAAACTTGGGCTTATATATTTAGCTTGGCTCACTAGCTAGCTTTCCAATGGTTTCAACTCCATGGTGGCAAGTATGTTTTGTGTTGGAAGTGCTCTTGAAATAGAAATTTTATTTTGAATGAGTTTGGTGAGAGATCAAACCAAGAAAAAATAAATGAAAGGAAAAGCTTGCTTTGTAAAGCCTATTTCATGCTAGGAATTTGATTAGCATAGTATTACGACAATATACCTTTGGTTTGTATATACTTTTGGGAGGTTGGCAAACATGTGATGCGATAAACCTCTAAAACAAAGGTGGATAATATTGCATGATGGATAAGTCTCTTATATGTTTGGACTAGGTGAACCTTGCTTTGACATTTTTTTTTTGGTAGCTTTTGGATGCATAAACCAAGTTAATTAGCCAAAATCTTTAGATGTGTGCATCTATTGAAATTTTCAATGAATTGAAAATATAATCATTTTCAAAAATTGAGTACCATATTTTAAAAAAATGCATATCTCCCAATCTATGTGTGATTTCTCAAAATAATTGTAGTTTGAAATTTGATTATGTATATCACATTGATAATATTAAATATCAATATATGGGTCGCAGGGATACCTCTATTGTATAAAAACAAATCAAATATCAATATACTTAATCTTTTTTTCATTGGCATATATTTCAATTATTTAAAATATTATTTTAAAATATTTTTGTAATTTACATCTTTTAAACTTTTCATATAAATTGATGAATTATTTAAATATTTATTTTTATGTTTTATAATTGTTTAAATTTAAATATTTTTTTTATTTTTTAAAAATAGTGAATATGTTGGTTCAACGTTGTTGAGGACCATCCAAGGTGTGGCATGTGCAATTCAAGGAGGAAAAATCTTATACCATTTTTCCGACAATGTATATGGTTATATGCTTGAATAGAAACCAACTTTTGACTATGGACTTTCTTAACTTCCAAACTCCAATCAACTATTATTCAACATAGACAACAAAGTACTTTGATATACAATGAATTGTAATAATTCATTTATGAAAAAATATATTTTTAGCATTCTATTCTTTCTCACTTACAAAAAGATATAAGTACCAAAAGAAAACCAAATTAATTATCAAGCCCTCCAATACTGCTAGGAAATTCTAAATATCCTTTTAAAAATTTTAAAAGAATATTTTAATGTTATAACTTACCAATACTTTTGTTACTCAATGGTTTACTATATAAGAGTGACTCCAAGAAAAAGCAAAAAAAAATTATAAAAAATACCTTCTACTTTCTTTACGCAATTCATCCATAGAGTGACTCGATATTGCACTAATGCAATGCAACGGGGAGAATACCTATCCATTGAAAGGTGGTGCGTGGTTTATTTTATGGACGAAATAAAAATATGTTAGGGGAGGAGAGTATAAGCAAAAAATTATTGGAGATAAAATGAGTAGGACTTTCTCTGAAACATTCAATGACATTCCTTCTGCAATTTCTCTTCTGTTTCTCGGAAGGACCCAACGCACTAGCGGAAAACAAATTATCTATAAAGTAGAACTAATGATCGCTCCTACCAGTGACTCAAGATGGCTAGTATTCGGAGCATTGCAATGCGAGGGTTCAAACACTCCAATCCTACTGCTCAGAGAAATGCAAGTTTCATTCAACAAGGCTTTGCTCATGTTCAAAAGGGAGATGTTCATAAGCTTCCTCATGTTCCAAAGGGAGATGCTCATAAGCTTGCTCAGACCCCAGGAGCAAAAAGGAAATCTTTAGAATAGGTTTTTTTTTAATCAGATCATGAATAAATATTTTTCTTTCTACCTGTCTCTTTCTTTCTTGTTCTTTTAATTAACGGTTTTTGGGTTTTGGGTGTATTCTCTTAGGAGAAGAGCCAAATATGGCTGATAAAACCACCGGTTTCTTCACGAGGAAATCAAAGCCTGCCTCCGAACGAATGATTCAAATGTTTTCTATTGTAAGTATTACATTCTACATAACAGTGAACAATTACTGGAGATTACTATATTGTAGAGTTTTGAACCTTTGACCTCCTGCCACTTGCAAGTTAGAAGTTTTAGTATTTTAGTTATGGATGTGGGCATAATATTTTTTATTTGCTTGCCAGTTTTGTTTAAGGTAAAGCCTAAATCAGAACATACGGACTGTTTAAGCTCTTTCGACCAATTGTGCTTCTTCTCTATAGCGTGTTTTTGGGCTTTATCTGTGACTAAAATGTGTTCTCAAATGAATAAAGAACAATTCGTTGATATCGATATTTCAAAACGATTTCGTTAATTCTTGGATTTTGGTTGTTGTTTGTGGGTTCAGGCTGTCACTGCGAGTGTGAAGGGTCCAGGAAATCCACCCAAAGATCCAGGAACTCCTCCACAGCATGATAATCAACCGGTCAAGGGTCCAAAAAAACCAACCAAGGATACAGTGTCTGATTCAAAGAATCTTCATGAAGAACCGAGAAGCGAAAAATAAGTAGAGGGCGAAGCATAGATTATAGAGTATGGTAGTGAAAGTGTGTGTTTGTTCTGTTAGATTAGTGCTGAGATTTCCATAACTGTGTATGATCTTTTGGAGATCATACTCCATGAAAGCTGTGTTAGTTTGTTCCATTAAATTAGTGCTGAGATTTGTGACTTATAACTGTGTATGATCTTTCGGATCACATTTCATGAAAGTTGTGTTACTTTGTTTCTTTATATTAGTGCTGAGATTTCTGACATATAACTGTATAATGATCCCATACATGATCCATCATGAGAATGCTCTGTTGCAGCTTTGCTTAACGATCACAAGCTTGTCAAACTGTTTGAAGTCTTGGGATATTGTTCTACCAAAGTCCAGAAAGATCTGTCGTGTTTGTTCGCAAAATATATAATTAGTCTACTTAACCTGATCATACTTTCAGATCTACGTCCATATTGTACTTCGCAACATCATGACAAACATAGAATAATGATTTTTGATTTCCGTCTCATTCACGTGAAGTAAAGAGAATGTCAGGTACAGAGAGGTGCAATAATTACGTCCATAATGAATTAGAATATACAGTAGACTATTTGCGATTTTTAGTACCTGCCTTTACACAGATTCTACCGTATTAAAATTTTAAGTGGTTATTATTAGTTATACCTATCTTAATTTTTTTAATTTGAAACAAATATTTATATTTTCAAACCTTAATATATAAATTTTGTAATAAAAATTATTATTTTTAAAATAATTATTAAAATTATAATTGAATACAGAGGTATATTTTCTAACCTTCACATTATTGAAGCTAAACAATTACTGCTACGGACTCTTTTCACATCAGTTATTAATTTCTTCTGGACCAATATCTTTCACATTATCTTTTCTTAGATATCATACATAGATGCATGCTTCCACATGAAGTGGCAATGGCAAAATTTCCAAGATTCTATTGAAAATATCAACACGTGCCGACATTACTCACTATTTACTGATAGTGGCCGACATGATATCTCGGGGTGGGATCACAATCACATGTCAACATTTTTTCATCGAATCTCTCATTATCTACATTCGAAGTGAATAAATAATAGCAACTTACACCAAAACTAGGCCTCCGCCTCCCTTCCTTGTGTTCGACGCGTGGACTATGCCTTTCATGATGACGAATCTGCCTTATATTTTTCTACTTACCAACCAACATTTGGGCCAACTCATTAATATTATTGGATTATTGGATATACACCACAAAACATCACGCAAATGTAAGGTACAACAAAATATCCTAAGTCTGATTATTTGATTTTCCCACTAAAACCAATTCCATAAACATTTTCATTTTTTGGTTGTGTTTTTAGTTCCTGCCGGTAGGCAGGTATACTTATGCATTCGCCTGGAATGCATTTAACCAGCAGCATGAACCAATCACATTTTGCCATTTAATATATTGCTTTTTTTTTGTATAGTTTGAATTTGGAGAGCTATTTTATATATTGGAAAATTAGCATTTATCTAATTTTCTATTCGTCCGAGTAGCTTTATAAATCATTTTCGTTTTAAAAATTCGAGAAAATGTGAACGCATAAATTGATTAAATAAATTTAAGCAAAGGCATAGTTTAAAAGGTGGCGGCTAGAGGTACATAATCCATGAATGCAGATTAAATGCATTAAAATATCGTGAAACTGTGAGCGCATAAATTGATTAATTAAAATTAAGCAAAGGCATAGTTTATCAAACTGGCGGGTAGGCGTACAGGGTGCATGAATAAAAATTAAATGCATTGAATGGCATCTGGCTCAAGGTGAAGGCGGTGGAATCGCTTGGAGGCCACGTGTGGCCAGGGTACTTTGGTCATTTAATATAGAGTTAAGTTACTTGGTATGCATTTCTATTACTTTGAGTGTGTTGTTTTTGTCTTTTGTAAGCGGTGTTCTGAGGGAGAGTTTTAGCGATTAAGCAGGATATGTTATAGTTGCAGAGTCCAGACCTAGAAACGAGTTATTTGAGGTGATAATTTGGTAATTTTTAGAGTTTCGATACATTAAAACGCTGGATAGTGAGAGACGAATTGCTTGACGCAGAAGAGGTAACTTTTCATTTTCTAGTGTATTTGGCATTCGTATACTTTGATTATAAATTCATATTTTAAACTACTGTTAGTATTGTTCATTCAAATTTCTTGTTGAAATGCGAAGGTTTCATCTACGTTTGATAGGAATTATGTAAAAATCCTCTTGTTCATTTTACTTCATGCATGTGAGCCGACAGTGTGTTGCTTTGAGCTTTTCTGTTGTCATCAAAGCATAAAGGATAGAGGGGTTCTGTTAAAAGTCGTGGTTGTTGTTCATTTTGCTTCATGCATGTGAGGCCTGTAGAGTTTGTATTTTTTTTATTGCTGCAAAGTGGTCCCATAGAGAGGGCTTTGGAACCAAAATTATGTCAACGTGTGCGATAATGAGAGCTTTTCAACAATGAGTCGACAGTGTGTTGCTTTGAGCTTTGTCGTTGTCATGAAAGCATAAAGGATAGAGGGATTATGTTAAAAGTCATGGATGTTGTCCTTGTAGGAATAAATGCAAACAATGGGAGCATAAAGAATGCAGTAGAAACCTTTTACCTCCTGGCAAGCATAAAAATTGTGTCAGATGTCGTCGTTACTATTTTTGTATCTTGGGGTTATAAAAAACTATGTCAAAAATGTTGTAGAGTCCAAATTACAATGTTGCCATGGAGCAGTTAAGTAGTATTGCTTTTCAATTTTTACTCTGTTTGATACAAGAAATGCAAGTAGGGTTTCATAGTGCTTTAAGTCAATTGTATACTTTGATTATAAATTCGTATTTTAAACTACTTTTAGTATTGTTTATTTGAATTTCTTGTTGAAATACGAAGGTTTCATCTGCGTTTGATAGGAATTATGTAGAAATCCTCTTGTTCATTTTACTTCATGCATGTGAGTCGACAGTGTGTTGCTTTGAGCTTTTCCGTTGTCATCAAAGCACAAAGGATAGAGGGGTTCTGTTAAAAGTCATGGTTGTTGTCCTCGTAGGCATAAATCCGTATATTAAACTACTTTTAGTATTATCTATTCAAATTTTTGAAATGTGAAGGTTTCATCTGCGTTTCATAGGTATTATGTAGAAATCCTCTTGTTCATTTTGCTTCATGCATGTGAGCCCTGTAGAGTTTGTGTCTTTTTGATTGCTGCAAAGTGGTCCCATAAAGAGGGCTTTGGAACCAAAATTATGTCAACGTGTGCGATAATGAGAGCTTTTCAACAATGAGTCGAGAGTGTGTTGCTTTGAGCTTTTCCATTGTCATGAAAGCATAAAGGATAGAGGGATTCTGTTAAAAGTCATGGTTGTTGTCTTTGTAGTCATAAATGCAAACAATGGGAGCATAGAGAATGTAGTAGAGACCTTTTCCCTGCCGGCAAGCATAAAAATTCTATCAGATGTCGTTGTTACTATTCTTGTATCTTGGGGTTATAAAAAACTATGTCAAAAATGTTGTAGAATCCAAATTACAATGTTGCCATAGAGCAGTTAAGTAATATTGCTTCATAGAACAGTTTTAGGCTTTATCCAATAAAGCAGTGAAATTCATTGCTAGAATATTTGTGGTCCAATAACCTGTCGCAATTAGTTTGTGTAGTTAATCTTGTCTGCATTTATACTTGTGTCTCTTGAATCTGGAAAAATGCTCGATAGTGTTTAAATGGTTTTTGCTATTAGTATCCATCGCAGTAGGAGTACTGTATATT
This sequence comes from Sequoia sempervirens, assembly GCA_007258455.2. Taxonomy (NCBI): domain Eukaryota; kingdom Viridiplantae; phylum Streptophyta; class Pinopsida; order Cupressales; family Cupressaceae; genus Sequoia; species Sequoia sempervirens. The sequence goes on from VDFB02258977.1 coordinate 73,011, forward strand.
GCTATTCTTTTAGAAATAACAAAGACATGTTTTTTGTTTTCTAATGAAAGATTTTCACATGGTGCAATGCTTTTTGGTTGGAAGAAAAAGAGGTCGTGTAGCGGTCCAGCTGTGGCAAATTCTTCAAGCAAGTAGTACAAGGTGAGTTTCTAGAATGAACCTTCTCTTTTGTTTACAGTTGCATATAGTAGACAGAGAAAAAGGTTTATTCAAGATTCTCACTATATTGATTGTACTTGTAATCATATCGTTGCTTTTTGTTACAAGGACAATCTTTGCAAATGGGTATTGTGAGTGGCATATGCTATATGGTTCATAAAAATTAAGCAGTTGGGGTTCAAAAGTATATCTTCGTTTCAAAAATTTAACCTTTTCAAATTTTGAGAGTTTGATTCTGAATCCATATGCATACTTTGATTAAAACTACTGGCTAAAGGTGCATAATTCATTAATGCAAAATCAATGCATTTAATGGCATCTGACTAGAGGCGAGGTTGTTTGGATTGCTAATCAGTCTTTAAATATATAACAATTAAAATAGATAAATAAGTATAATTATCCTTGGCCACATTTTACATTTTGGCCTTTCAATCAAAGTCAATTAACAAAGTAGTAGTTAGACCTACAGAAGGTTCAAGGACTATGCTGGTAGAAAAACAAATTTTGGACAATGGCTAGACAATTTGTTGAAATTGCTTTAGAAACTTTGAAGCAAATGCATTTTTCCTTCTGTTTGCTTTCATAGTACATCTTAAATGGAAGTTAGGTTTTGCATTGTTGCAATGCATTTGGATACTTTGATTGTAAAATCATAGTTTAAATCATTTTAAGTGTTATCAATTCAAACCTTTCCTTGAAATATCAAGAATTCATCTGAAACTTGGAGGCAACGTACAGCTGTCTATAATTATCCTTGGCCACATTTCACATTTTGATCTTTCAATCAAAGTCAATTAACAAAGTAGCAGTTAGACCTAAAGAAGGTTGAAGGACTATGCTGATAGAAAACCATATTTTGGACAAAGGCTAGACAACCTGTTGAAATTACTGTACAAACTTTAAAGCAAATGCATTTTCCCTTCTATTTACTCTCATTGTACATCTTAAATGGAACTTGGGTTTCACATTGTTGCAATGCATTTGGATACTTTGATTGTAAGGTCATAGTTTAGATGATTTTAAGTGTTATTGATTCAAATCTTTCCTTGAAATACGAAGGATTCATCTGAGTCTTATAGGCAATGTACAGTTGTCCTATAGAGAGAGCTTTGGAACTAATGAGCTGTCATCAAGGATAGAGGAATACTGTCAAATATTGTGATTATTGTCCTCATAGGCACACATGCAAAATATGGAAGCATATAGAAAGAAACTTAACTCTTCAATAATCCCATGAAACATAGTCTTTGTATGCATCCATGCATACAGGTTTGCATGTATATATGTGTGCATGTAATTATGTATATATGAATGCATGTATCTATGTTGCCATGTATGTATGTATGTATATAACAGATTACTGTTGCATTTGCTTTAAATGCTTTTTTGTGGATTGCGTCGGCTAGCCATCCAGTCATATTGTGATTAAACAATTAAGAATAAGTGCTAAATAATTGAAGTAAAATGACCCCATTCAGTTAGCAGATCAATTTTTCTCGGCCCTTTACATGTTAACTGAGAGTTCTGAAGCTTTTGTTGTTCATTGGCAGTCTTTGAAGCTTAAATGTCACAGTATATGTAGCATTTTACCAAATAGCTCTATCATTCATGATGATTTAGGCAAGTTCATATTTCCTTATTCATCCTTGTATTGTCCCATATCTAAATAATTAGGCAATTGCTAGTTAGCCTTTAAGTACCTGGCAATTCAAAGAAAGAAATGATTGCAATTAGCTTTGTGTGCATTTGAACTATTAGTCAAAGGCAATTAACAAACTAGCCCTTGGAAAACCATGTTTGTGTTAATGTGTTCAATACCATGTATTTGTGCATGGGTGTATATGAATGCTATGAGTTGTGATTTCTACCATTCTGTAGCGCTTACTATTACTTGTACAACCAAGCGATATGCAAGTAGAGTTCATAGTTCATAGCATCCAGATACATTCAAGGACAAATACAAATCAAGGTTGTTAGCATCCTGATAAGAAAGATGATGAGATACATCCAATTAATGTATGTCACAACATCTTATAAACAATAATTCCTATCAAACGCAGATGAAACATTCGCATTTCAACAAAAAAAATCGAGTAAACAATACTAAAAGTAGTTTAAAATACATATTTATAATCAAAGTATACAATTGCCTTAAAGCACTATGAAACCCTACTTGCATTTCTTGTATCAGACAGGCTAAAAAGCGAAAAGCAATATTACTTAACTGCTCTATGGCAACATTGTAATTTGGATTCTACAACATTTCTTGACATAGTTTTTTATAACCCCAAGATACAAAAATAGTAACGACTACATCTAACAGAATTTTTATGCTTGCTGGTAGGAAAAAGGTTTCTACTGCATTCTTTATGCTTCCATTGTTTGCATTTATGCCTATGAGGACAACAACCATGGCTTTTAACATAATCCCTCTATGCTTTATGCTCTCATGGCAACGGAAAAGCTCAAAGCAACACACTATTGACTGATTGTTGAAAAGCTCTCATTATCGCACACGTCGACATAATTTTGGTTCCAAAGTCCTTTTTATGGGACCACTTTGCAACAATTTAAAAAATACAAACTCTATAGGGCTCATATGCATGAAGTAAAATGAACAAAAGGATTTCTGCATAATACCTATCAAACGCAGATGAAACCTTTGCATTTCAACAAGAAATTCAAATAGATAATACTAAAAGTAGTTTAATATACGGATTTATGCCTACAGGGACATCAACCATGACTTTTAAAAGAACCCCTTTATCCTTTATGCTTTGACGACAATGGAATAGCTAAAAGCAACACACTGTTGACTCACATGCATGAAGTAAAAAAGAAGTTTAAAATACGAGTTTATGCCTATGAGGACAACAACCACAACTTTTAATAGAAACCCTTTTACCCTTTATGCTTTGATGACAATGGAAAAGCTCAAAGCAACACACTGTTCACTCGTAGTTCAAATGTTGTCATTATTACACGTGTTTAGATAATTTTGGTTCCAAAGCCCTTTTTATGGGACCACTTTGCAGTAGTCAATAATATATAGACCTTACAGGGCTCACATGCATGAAGTAAAATGGACAAGAGGATTTCTACATAATACCTATCAAACGCAGATGAAACCTTTGCATTTCAACAAGAAGCTCGAATAAATAATACTAGAAGTAGCTTACAATATGAATTTATAATCACAGTATAGCAATGTCTTAAAGCACTATGAAACCCTACTTGCATTGCTGTTTGCATGCACCTTGTTTAAACATTTAATTGTTGGTTCTTGATAATGGAATGAAGTGAACTTGGACAAATGGAAATAGAATGACCCCATGGAATTGGAACATTAGGGTTTACATGCCTTTACCATGATAGCAGATTTGCGTGCATGAGACTTACTTGAATCTTAAATGTCATAGTGTATGGGTACATGTATCAAGTAGCTTGGTCCCAGGCCTTGACTCTGTAGCAACAACATCTCCTGTGACTACACAGATCTGCAAAATAACAAAAAATGAAATGCTCAAAGTAATCACAATTCATCTCTAGTCACTAAAATCTATATTACATGATAAACAAGCAAGAATCTTTGAGTAGATGAAGGTCATGAACATTGAGCCAATAGTAGGACAATCACCACAACATTTAAGTAAACCTATGGTGTAGACTCCCTTTTCCATTATCAATTTTATTCCCAATTTCATCCATGAAGAACTTTGTCAACCTGTAGATCCTGCTATTAGCCATCACTTTGATCCATGATTTCCATTTTTTTCATCAATGAATTCCATATCTTTGATCCATGAAGAACTTCTCTAGCTTGTGCATCCATGTATTCTATATCTTTGAGGATATTCTTCATGGATGAAATTGGGAATACAATTGATAATGGAAAAGAGAGTATTGAGCATAGGTTTACTTAAATGTTCTGGTGACTGTCATACTATTAGTTCAACGTTCATGACCTCTATCTACTAAAAAGTTCTTGCTCATTCATACCTTGGTAATTAAACCTGTGATATTGCATTGCATATGTCTCATGTTCTTCACCTTGAAATGTCCATACTCAAATACAGTAATAGAAAGTAATAAAGTAATTATAGCAATACAAAATAATTCCAATAAAAACTAATCAAGAGTAATACAAAATACTTTACAACACCTTGTGTATTACAACTGTCAGTGAGTTGTTGTTTACAACACCATGTGTTTTACAATATACAGTTTAACAAAACAGTAATCAAGAATTAAACAAAAAAAGATAATGGAAACTCAAATTCAATGTTTTAGTTTCCATTTCTCATTTAACAAGTCTTTCAACATCCTAATCAGATTCACTCTTTACATTTTATTTCTTTACTTTTCTGCCCTCATTGCAATGGCAGGGGAACCATACGTGAAGCCACTAAATAACCCTTCCATTATTTGATGGAACTGGTGTGGGGTGATTTCATGAAAGCTCAAGTGTCATAGTATATGTGGCGTAGCAGCTAATAAGTCCATCTTACATTCTGCTGATGACAATTTAATTTGTCTCATCTGTTTCCGAACCATTAATCAAAGTCAATTAACAAACAAGTCAATGTTGCACTTGACTCATGCAAATTAAGTCAATTCTATCATTAATCATAGTGATAGCAAACAAATGCTTGTTAGATTATGTCATTGTTGAAACCCTATTTGCATTTTCTGGTTCCATGTACCTCGTTTAAACATTTAATTATTAGTTCTTGATAATGGAATGAAATGGACTTGGACAAATGGAAATAAAATGGTCCCATGGCATTGGAACATCTATGTTTACATGGCTTTAACATGATAACAGATCTTTGTGCATGATACTTATTCTAAACTCAAATGTCATACTGAATGTGGCATATTAGCTACTTGGCTTAACATGATAGCTTTCAAACAAGTTAATTCAGTGATCAATCAAGCTAATTGGCTGATGAATTAATTGTGTTCCACGGTTGGTCATAGCCAATTATTGGAAAAGCTGTAAATGCCATGGATGAAATAATATGAATAAAATTCTAGTTTCTGGTTTACTTGAAATGCAATGAAAAAACTGCTATGAAGGCATAAGACAAGGTTGTCTAACATATTGCCATTCCTTTATCTAATTTCTTTCGACATAAATGCTTTACACATTTGATTGCAATAGTAACGTGTCTACGAAAATGGGACAGTAAAGATCATAATTCAGTAGTTTTTAGCGTGAGTATATATGTGTCCTGATACATATAAGCTCAATTTGGCATTTACGAAAACAACTGCTATGTACAGTGAAAGAGCTTATTAGTGTTACTATATGCGATATCCATATAACAAAGTAAATTGGTACAAGGCTAGAGTGGAACATCCAAAAAAACATGGACGCATGTATACGCAGTTGCATACAGGGATACGTACAAGCTTAGATGAATAGTTAATTATAGTTAATTATAAAACATCTCTGTACACCTAATCAATTAAACCAATCATGGCCATTCATATGCAAAAAAAAAGGAACTTCTTGAAAAGGATTTATAGACAAGGAAGCAAACACAATTGTAAACCGAAATTGCAAAATCTTCGGCAATATCTTCCTTTTTGTTTCTTATGCTACAAATATTCAATAGCCTATAGCTGTCCAAATTAATTGTATCCCTTTGTCTATGTTGAAGCCATCTATTTATTCTATTGCTTTCGCTATTATTTTCATGAAAGCTCAAATGTCATAGTATATGTGGCGTAGCAGCCAATAAGTCCACCTCACATTTTGGTCATGACAATTTAATTTGTCCCATCTTTCTCTAAACCATTAATCAATGTCAATTAACGAACAAGTCAATCTTACAGTTAGCTTGTGCAAATTAAGTCAATTCTATCTTTTACTCATTAATGAAATTAACTAATCAGTTTAACAAGATAGCTTTGAAACAAGTTAGGTCAATAATGAATCAAGTTGTTTGACTGATGAATCAATTGAGTTCAATAGTTAGTCATAGTAATAGCAAACAAATCCTTGTTTGATGATGTCATTGTTGAATTTGCTTGTGTGTCCTTGTTTGCACTTTTGCCATAGCTTGAAGCAATGATGCTTTGTGATTCAAGTATTAAGTGTAATTGGAAACCTTTTTTGACTTACATTTATTGATTTAAATCTGTTTGGAAACCATAGTTGCAGTGGTTCTTTACGCTCGATGCAAAACAACAATATAGTTAAAATGCATAGCAAAGCCTATAGGGAACCATGTTTGCACTTGTGCATTTGGAATTCAAGAACCTATGATAAATAGATTGCTAGGTTAATCTGTTTCCAATTGATACTCATTTCCATTGAATCTAAAAATAAACTGGCTGGTGTATTTTGATGTTTGGACTATTAGTATCCATAACACTATCATTGTCATCCATTGCAATTATAATTTTGGCAATTATTTGCACAGATGTGTTTTCATGCATTGTGAAACCCAACTTGCATTTCTGGGATAAAATGAAGCAAAATAGATAAAAGTAGCAATTTGTTGCCTTGAGTAACTTGTCTCTTGGTTTTCATTCAATGAGCACAAGAGCTTTTGCTCTGTCACTGTAAACGTCTCCTTTCTATTGATAGAAGCTGTCAGTTTTCTAGCCTATGTCTTTGCTTAAATTTATTTGTATATGTCATCTTCTTCTAGACTCTCATTAAAAAAGGAATCTCCATATTCTACCACCAAAGAAAATGCATTAACATCAAAGGAGTTTGAAATTGAAGATAACAAACCTAATAGCACTCACTTGGATAAACTGTTTATCTATAGTGACAACTTTATTGGCTCCTAGTGTCAAGGCAAGAATACTTATGCATTTGGTTGAAATGCTTTTATTAGTTCCTGCTGGTAGGCAGAAATACTTATGCATTCGCCTGGAATGCATTTAACTGGCAGCATGAACCAATCACATTTCGCCATTTAATATATTGCTTTTTTTTTGTATAGTTTGAATTTGGAGAGCTATTTTATATATTGGAAAATTAGCATTTATCTATTTTTCTATTCGTCCGAGTAGCTTTATAAATCATTTTCGTTTTAAAAATTCAGGAAAATGCGAACGCATAAATTGATTAAATAAATTTAAGCAAAGGCATAGTTTAAAAGGTGGCGGCTAGAGGTACGTAATCCATGAATGCAGATTAAATGCATTAAAATATCACGAAACTGCGAGCACATAAATTGATTAATTAAAATTAAGCAAAGGCATAGTTTATCAAACTGGCGGGTAGGCGTACGGGATGCATGAATAAAAATTAAATGCATTGAATGGCATCTGGCTTGAGGTGAAGGTGGTGGAATCGCTTGGAGGCCACGCGTGGCCAGGGTACTTTGGTCATTTAATATAGAGTTAAGTTACTTGGTATGCATTTCTATTACTTTGCGTGTGTTGTTTTTTGTGTTTTCTAAGCTCTTGTTCTGAGGAAGAGTTTGTAGCCACTAAGCAAGAGATCTTACGGTTGCAGGCCCCAGACCTAGAAACAAGTTACTTGAGATGATAATTTGTTACTCTCCACAGTTCCTTTCCATTCAAGTGCATCGTGGGGCTCTATTTCATAGTGCTTTAGTTCACTATCACAATCACTTTCTGCTTAATGTGTCAGTGCATGTATGTATGTATGCATGTTTCTATGCGCATATGCATTAACCTATGTGCATATCTATGTCGACATTTGTAGATGCATATATGCGTGTATGCATGTGACTCTAGATATATCTATGCATATATGTATTTATGCATAGATTTATGTGTGTGTAGATGCATCTATGTGTATATGCATGTAATCATATGGATGCATATATGTTTATGTCCATAGATGCATTAATCTGCCTTTACATGGATGTATCTGTACATATATATACATATGTATACATATATGTGTGTGTCGATATGTCTTTTCTACGAAAGAGTTTACAGTGACAGGGCAAAGGTTTTCATGGTTCCAAAAAAGGGCACTTGCAGACAAGCTACTCCAGGCAATAAATAGTTTCTTTCATCAATTTTCTTTTATTTTAATGTCCATAAGCACATTGGGTTTCATAGTGCTCAGCCTATGCTATTCTTCAGAGACTAGTCCCTTCGACAAGCATCTGTTAGCATGTCCCATAATAGGACCTTATAAACAATATGAGGGTAATGTGTTAAAAGCACTTTACAAACTGTCAGGCAAATGCAATTTACAGATATAAGCTTAAACTCCACAATTGCTTTCATCTCTCTCGATGTCATTAAAGCATAAAGCAAAGAGGTTTTTTTTGCAACTTCTAATTTTTGTACTTTTACACGATAATTCAATGTATAAATTAATGAATCAAATTATCTTAATTAATTAATTTTCTTTTTCCTTTTGTCATTTCATATCTAATTAATTAGATAACTGTTGAATAGTATTTATATACATAATAATTAAAACAAACAAATAATTATAACTATCCTTGTGCACATTTGACCAATCAAACAAAGTCAATTAAAAGATATGATTCCACTTATTCACTAATAGTATTGACATGCAATCTCCTTGAAAAGTCTTGAAAAAGAGGATTACTCAGACACCAATAAGGATTCCGATTTGTAACATTCCTATCCAAATCATCTTCATTAAATAAGATGTTGTGCCATACATTAATTGGATGTATCACATCATCTTTCTTATCAGGATGCCAACAACCTTGGTTTGTATTTCTCCTTGGGTGTATCTAAATGCCATGAGTTATGAATTCTACTTGCATGTGACTTCATTGCACAAGTAATAGTAAGTGCTACATAACGGTACCAAAAAAACTTATGCATATGGAAATGAAATGACCCCATTTAGTTAGAAAATCAATATTTATGTCGCTTTCACTATTAAGTGATAGCTAGTTTGGCATTAAACAATAGCTAGAAATTGTTTTTACCATAACTTAACAGTGCTAGCACAAGTCTCTGTTGTTTTTTGGCTTAGTATTGATTAGTTGTTGTGGCCTATTTACACTTTTTTAGGTGCTTAAGCAAATATGGGATCTATTCCATTGATTGCTCTTAAAGAGCTTATGCCACCATTGCAATAACAAAATTACCCTGGTGCATGCATATGCAAAAAAAATGTTCTATATTATAGGGTACACAAATAGCAATAAGTATTTAAAAATTAAAAAAAAAGCAATTTGCATTTTAAGGAACAAAAGTTCTTACTTGGATTGTTTCTTGTTCAAATGAATCTACATAAGAATTTTGTTTTCTTTTTATGAATAGCATAGTATATGTCACTCACTGTACTCATTTGTCTAATTTGTCCTTGTGACAGGGATCAATGCTTTCAACTGTATTTAAACAACCATGCACAAACAACACTAGGAAAAATTGCTTGTCCCTATCACAATTTGTACATTTCTACAAGTATACTTGATCATTCGATAGCAGATTAGAAGGTCAGTTTTCCAAATTGTCTTTTTGCTTTTCTTGAAATGCAATTGAAATTCTTCAATATAATAACTGCATAAAGTTCTTTTCCATGTATTCATTTTGTCATCTTGTATTTCTCATTTCTTTGAACATTAATGATTTAGAGGGTTGTTTCCACATATACAACCAGGAAAATGCATTATCCACAATTGCAATAGTAATTTGTCTTCGAGCAATAGAACAGGTTTTGCTTATGTGTTAATATGTTATACTTCCTCTATACAATATTCATATAATAGAATGAACTGCTAGCATGCAATTTTCAAACATTGTTTACAATTTCAAATAGCGTTTAGAGTCATAAGTCTTTGTTTTATGTCAACTGGTTTTTACGTATATGCGTATAAGGCAATTTTTTTCATAGGATTGTTTATAGCTGTGGCAAGTTGCTATGCAGCTTGCAAGTTAACGTACATTTATTCTTCCTGTTTTACAAATAAAAGCCTACAAAGTTAATTTCAAAAGCTGACATGGCACATGAGTACAATGAATGATGTACTGCGTCACTTATAGACATGATGCAATATTTTTCCATGGTCTTGCTTGCATGCAAAATGACATTAACCACAGTTTTGTTTTTGCTCACATTGCCAATTTCACTATGTGCTTTAGACCTCTAAAGTAAAAGAAAACTGAGGAAAGAAGCTATTTATTGCCTCAAGTAACTCGTTTCTGGTTCTGGATACTGTAACTATAACAAAGTTTGCTCAATCGCTATAAACTCTCCCAGAACAAAGACTTCTAGAATAGAAAAACAATATGCACAGTGTAATAGTCATGGTTAACAGCTAACTTGAGTCTATAACAAATGGACAAAGCAACCTGGCTATACATGTGCACCAAGCCATTCCAGCAGTTTCTCATCGACCCACATGCTATTTAATGCATTTTCTTTGCCTCTATGCACTGTGTGCCTGCACCTCTGAGTTTCAATCTCTTTTTTTAATTATTTAATCAATCTATGCCTTCACTTTTGCTCAATGGACCTATGCCTTTTCATTTCCCTCAAATTTTTTAAACACACATGATTTTAAAAGCTATTCCCACAAATAAGAAAAGCCATATATCTTCTTTGATCAAACAATGCTTTTGCATTTCCCTGATTTTCTATAAACAGAAAAGATTTGTCAAACTATTCTCTACATGCCACTTGATTCATGTTTATCTGAATAGCTTTTAAAATCATTTGTTCTTTGAAAAAAAATCAGTTGCTTGGAAGTACATAGCAACAAAGGAATCCAATAACACAAAACATTTAAATACCATAGACTGAGATTGACAATGTGAGCAAAAAAGATTCTTGTCGACCAATTGTTGCATGTAAACAAAGCTACCTGAGAATATTGTTTTGTGTCTATGGCACTAAAGGTATACATCATGCATTGTAATCATTTATCCACTTTGGCAATGTAACAGGAATAAGTACATACAATCCTGCTAGGGGACAATGGATAACAAGGTTAGGTTGAAGAATTAATACTATTTTCCCTTTGTGCTTCTATTAAATTTTTTGTTGTATGGTATGTTACATAAGCTTCTGCTACTACTCAAGATCCATTTTCCAACATATATAGAGATTATTAACTTCCAAGATCCTCAACAACATGATTCATACTATCAAATGCTATTGAGTAAAAGCACATAGGTGACAATGTTAACAATTATAGATTTTGTAATCTAGATACTAGCGTTTGATGCTATTCATATCCAACATTTGCTATTCCCAAATACATTAGGTTACATGAAAAACAAAGAAAATGATAGATGTTGACACTTATGAGTTAACAAAGCATCCCCAAATATCAAACATTGACTACGTGCTTAAGAGCGAGGGACTTTGCAAATTGAGTTCTTTTGCATACAATGTTGGTGATTGTTTGTTTGACTCATTACAGCTATTGCTTAATAATCATTACACATCAATTCAATTACGAAATGGAGCTATAGATTACTTCTTGAATTTCCTTCAAAACAAGGAGAAAGAAGCAATAAAATCATACAACTATGAACTAGACCCTGATACTCTATATACATTGCACAAAGTACATGATCCACAAACATATTTCCACAGAATGCGATTATCTGCAAAGCCACAAGCAGATTGCACAGAAAGTGGATTGTGGGGTGACCTATTTTGCATTCACTGGATATCCAAATGGTTGAATATACAAATATCCCTTTGGTCAAGAACAACAGCAAGAAGGTACTTACAGTTCAATAGTTTTGATTACAAAGAATCAGTCTCTATACTATTTCATGACATGAATTCCTTAAGTGGACACTTTGAACCATTGTTAGAAATTGAAACACAAAACATAACTTCAAAACAGCCCATAAGTTCACATGAAATAAAAAAATTGTGCCCAAAGTATCCTCAAATATCAAACATTGACGATGTCCTTAGATCTGAAGGCCTTTGTAGATTAAGCACATTTGCATACAATGTTGGCGATTGTTTGTTTGATTCACTTCAAGTGCTACTTAACAACCAGTACACCTCAACTCAATTACGCAATGGAGCTATAGATTATTTCCTAGCTTGCTTTGAAAAAAAGGACAAAGAAGCAATTAAATCATACAACAATGAACTAAATCCTGGTACTCTATATACATTGCACAAAGTACATGATCAAGAAACATACTTCCGCAAGATGCGATTGCCTGCAAGCCCATGCATAGACCATAGCAAACGTGGATTGTGGGGTGACTTGTTTTGCATTCACTGGATATCCAAGTGGTTAAAAATACAGATAAGCCTTTGGTCATTGACAACTTCAAGAAAGTACTTAGATTTCAATGATTCTGGATATACAAAATTAGTCTCTATACTATTCCATGATACAACCCCTTTGGCTGGACATTTTGAGCCGCTTCTAAGAATCAAAGCCCAAAATCTAACTCGCCAATGCTCAACAAGCTTACTCCAACTAAAAAAGTTGATCAGAAATCATCCACAATACAAAAATACTTACTTGACCAAGCCACATGCTTTGCCTAAAAACAAGGAAAATTTGATACCATTTGTCATAGCAAACAATTTTAAACATAAATCAACAATAAGACTTAATCACCTGAAGAACTTGATTAGAAAAGAAAAATAAAAAGAAAGTGTACCTAGCAGCCCAAAGAAAAAAAAAACATTGACACCAATAGAAATTTATAAAACAACAATACAGGATACACCAAAACACCCATGTGCAATTTGCCAAGTGCTCTGTTTCAACAAGGACATTGAAGGATTTTCAAAGAAAAACAAAAACAGCTATACTATAAGCTACTACAATCAGATTCCTTACCATTCACAGATCTCATATGCAATGTATGCTACTTTGCATTGAAACAGTCCACTATTCCAAAGTATGCTACGCCACAGAAAATAAGAACTAACAGACCATTGTGCTATGTGCAAAATTTAACTCATCTAGAAGAACGACTTGTTTCACTTAGAATTGCATTTGTATAGATTTGGAAACTAGGGTTCAAAAGGTCTCAAATAGGCCTAACAGGTTCTATTATAAATGTCCCTGTTGACATGAACATTGTACAAAGAGCATTACCACAATCAATTAACAACACACAAACAATTGTTGTTTCATTGAAAAGACGCTTAAAATACAAAAATGCATTTCAAAAAGGCATGGTGCGCCCAAATGTCATCATGCAAGCTTTGACTCAATTAACAAGGACACCATTATACAAAATGCACGGAGTCCACATAAACCAAGATTGGCAAGAAGTTCTCCAATGCACTAAAGAAAACGAAGACAATAGTCCACAAAATACAAGTGAAACACAATCAGACAGTGAAATGGAAAATGAAAACCCATCAGAAACATTGATACATGGATTCACTGAGTCTAGAAGTATCCATAACATGGAGGACAAGATTATTGAAGTTGCACCTGCAGAGCACAAGTATCCAATTGGAATATTTAAGGACATCTATGCTGAAGAAATGAATTTCCCAACTTTATTCTTTGGCAAACCACGTGATAATGACATTGTAAAAGGCTTTACATATCAGAAAATAGTACGCTGGGAGCTCTTACAGTCACAAAGACAATTTGCATATCATACAACAAACATTTTTTTCAAAGCTATAAAGCTACTAATACAACAAGTACTATCTACAATGACAATAAGAATCCGCAAGGGCCAGTTAAAAGGGCGAAAGCTATTTGCGAAAGACGTTAAACACAAACCAAACCTAGAAAAAATTCTTAAATCAGATATTGGATATGTTGATTTTAAAAGAATAAGAATCTCTCCAGACTATTCACAACTTAAGAAAAATGTATTTGCTATGATTCGACAACTAGGACCACCGACATTTTTCATCACTTTCTCTAGTGCTGAGCAAAATTGGGATCCACTAATTCAAACATTACAAGAGCTGCACAATCTACACCAATCAGCACAAAACTGTCAAGAATCTAATCACCCAACACACATTGACAAATTTGAACTAATCAAGAAAGATCCTATCACTTGTGCACGTTACTATAAACATAGAATCAATGCAATAAAAAAATTGATACTCACAGATGACTCTTTCTTTGGAAATGTCATTGATTACTTCTCAGTCACTGAGTTCCAAAATCGAGGAAATGAACATGATCATTTCCTCATATGGGTTAAAAATGCACCAATCTACACAGAAAATAACAACACGGACGTCATAGCTTTTGTTAATAAGTATATTACCTATAACACTGAAAATTTGGAACCTCCTTTGGCAATGCTACACAAACACCATCATACAAAGAAATGCAAGAGATCAAGAAAACAACTTTGTAGGTACAACTTCCCTTTCCCACCAATGCAAAAGTCAACTATACTTTTACCAATACTCCAAAAGACTGAAGCGATGACTGCAAATGCCACTTATATCTTTTCAAAACTCCAAAAAGCAAACTATGACGAAACATTCACTTTTCAAATGTTCTTAAAAGAATTAAACTTAAGTGACAATGAATACATTGAAGCTTTGAGCTCAACATTAAACAAGGCTACGCTTTTCTTACAAAGAAAACCATCACAAATATGGAACAATAGTTTTTCAAGGAAAATTCCAGATCTTTGGAAGGCTAATACAGATGCACAATTTGTCCTAAATGCATATGCTGCTGCTATGTACTGTAGCTCATATATTGCAAAAGTAGACAAGTCAATGACATATGCATTCAAAAGAATGCATACAGACCACAAGCAAGATAATATTGATGCAATACGAATTGTAAGTAAACTTGGAAATGCCATGCTTAACTTGCAACAAATGTCATCACAACAAGCTGCGCATATTGTTCTGTCATTGCCATTAAATTATAGTTCAAGAAAATGTATATTCATTGATACGCGATCTGACAATGATCGCACATTTATACTCAAATCTGTTAAACAATTGAGCAATGCGCCAAATGAATCAGAAAACATTCTTGCAAAATCTATTATAGACTACTATTTAAAATTCCCTGAAACAATGGTGGACATATGTCTTGCAGAATTTGTTTCAAGATACAACAAATACACTGCTACAATTGAACCAAAGGCCAAACCCAATATTATACGGTTTATCAATTTCAACAAACACTTTGATATAGAGAATCATTGTAGAGAGCAATTGGTTCTCTATGTTCCATTTACCATTAATGAGCATACACTCAAACAAAACTTAGACTCTTGGGAACATGCATACATGTACCATGGACAAACCATTCAAACAAGCAGTGCAATGTTCATCCACAGCACAAACTCCGCATGGGGTGACATTGACAAAGCTATAAATGATCTTCAGTCTCTTGAAGATGAAAAGCTCATTGACTTGCCAATGCAAGCAAAGCTTTCCCATAAAGAACTATATGACATTCAAATAGACCTTCCAAACATAGGTCATTCTAACCCAAATACCACGTACTCGAATGGATTTCAAATTACAAAGCACCCACAGATTATAGATAACAATGAATACTACAAGTTAAGACAAATGTTAAATAAAGAACAACAAGCAATTTTTAAGGATGTTCTCATAAAAAAGATGAAAAATACACAAAATCCATTGCGCTTGTTTTTGTCTGGAGGAGCTGGAACAGGAAATACTTTTACAGCAAAATCCATCTACCAAGCTCTCATTCACATGTATAGCAATTCTGTTGACAATAATCCAGACAAACCCAAGGGCTTATTAACTGCATATACAAGTAAAGCAGCATATAACATAGGGGGATTCACATTACATTCAACATTTCACATACCTTTTAATACATCAGAATTCCTGCCACTGAACACTGAAGTACTCGACACTATGTCAAAGCACTATGATCAATTGCGCATACTTCTTATAGACGAGATATCATTAGTTGGCTCAACATTTCTACGGTATATTGATAGAAGACTACGAGACATAATGCAAATGCCTACAACATACTTTGGGAACCTTGATACCATATTTTGTGGTGACCTTTACCAAGCACAACCTGTCCTTGACTTTGTGGTTTTTGAAAATAGGCCTACTCCAATTGAATTAATGCCTTATAGTTTCTAGAAAGACCACATAAAATGCTATTCATTGGTGACTACCATGAGACAAAAAGATGAAATATTTATTTCAATTCTTAATAGACTACGAGTAGGCATTCAGACAACTCATGACATAGACTATATCAACAAAATTTGCTTTCGTCCCGTACCATTAGATCCATTGCTTCCGCACCTTTTCTATAGGAAAATAGACGTTCAAGCACATAACAACAAAATGCTATCAATCATTCCAACCCAAATGGTTGTGTTGGATGCGATAGATGAAGTTAATGAGGACCTTACTTCAATACGAGTGTACAGTCACACAATGACACTTTCATCACAAACATGCTTGAAACCAAACATTCTTGTTGAGCTTTATGCAGGAAATTACAATGTTCAAGATGGCCTCATCAACGGTTCAGATGGAATTTTTAAAGCATATACATCACAAAACACTATTGATATTGTTTGGATTAAATTTAATGACCCATCAATTGGACATCACCAGTGCACAAAACTAGCACATTGCTATTCTACTATCATTGACAAAGACTGGGTGCCTATACAACGCATTGCTAGGCCAATCCAGAAAATAACAATAAACAAGAAAATTACAACTAGAAAACAATTCCCAGTACAAGTAGCATGTGTACGAACCATTCATCGATCCCAAGGATTAACAATGGAGGCCTTGGCTTTTGATCCCACAGGCGGTAGACAGCATGGACTAACCTATACAGCTCTGTCATGAACAAAATCAGTAGAATCATTATTCCTGTTACAACCTTTAACCACAAAAAACTTCAAAGTTAAAGACAAAATACAAATAGAAATGTCTCATCTTCAGACATGTGCACAATGGAAACTTGATAATCTAAACACATGTTCAAAAAAAAAATCACATTTTCTCCTATGTGCATTGAACACTCGTAGCTTAAAATCACATGCAGAAGACATTATCAATGACTATGGCATAATGCAATCTGATATCCTGTGTCTCCAAGAAACACATATGCATCCCTTTGAGCTAAATACCTTGCTGCAGAATTTTAATAGCTTCTCTATACATAACATACATGGCATAGCAACTTTAACCAGGAAACATTTGCTCTTGTCAAAAACAATAGAACATAAAACTTCAAATATTGAAGCTATTACATTGACAATAATGCTATCTAACAATGAACTCAATGTTTGTAATATTTATGCAAGACCTGCAACTGCCATAGATGAAATAATTGCAATCTTGCAAATAATTATTGGGTCCACAAATTCAGAAAACATGTACATTTTAGGCGATTTTAATGTCGACATGTCTTCAGAAAGCAGAAGCAAAAAAATGCTTCACAGTTATATGCACTAGAACAACATACAGTTTATGTTGAATCAACAACACAGCATAGGCAACTCAGTCATTGATCACGTTTGGTCCAACACGGCTACAAATATATGCTCTACCTATATATCAGAAGCATATTGGACTGATCACAATCCAATTTTCCTAAAATTGCATGTTGCACAATAGACAAATTCAACTTTATAGAACTTATAGCCTTATATCACCTTTATGCATTGCAATGTCTTTTCCAATGCTATATCCATTATTTGCAAGAGATCTATGGATGAAACTAAAAGACAGTCAAAGCAATTACAAACCACACAAGAAGAATCCGTACAACGGTAAAGTGCTCATAGTATTATTCCTTCATTCTCATTCGCCCAAATCACAAATATTCAAATAACATTGTTCCAATTCTTTGCAGGACACCAAAAGATGTATCAAAAAGACAAGCCAAACAGGTGCAAATTACACAAGAAGAGTCAGCACAACAGTAAAGTACTTCGTTCTACAATGAACCGTCATTTGCCCAAGTTGCTAATATAAAATTAGCATTTTATTGACATTATCCTTGTTCCTTGTAGGACAAGAGTCAAGAAACCTAGAATTGTTTCAATCGAACAGCTAAATGCAAGAAGAGTTGGAGAGACCTTCCAGGGTGATGTCCTTGTTGTCTACAAAGCAACATTGGATAAGGCCAACAAAACACGGGAAATGCTACGTGTTGATCTGACAAATCACAAAGCAGAAATGACAATCACGTTAAATGTTAGTGGGAACCTTGTGTATCAACATGAGCCTAAAATAGTCCTGGGATCAGCTATTTCAATCTCATATTTCCAAGTTGCACCTAGGACAGATTATGACAGAGGTGACTGTGATTGCATTTTGATTTTAACCGACATAAGTAGCACGGAAAACATCCCCCACCTCTATCAAGAGTACAAATTCATCCCGAGTACAACTATCAGCCAATTGCTAACAACTGTAAATGAGTACCCAGCTGGCACAATAGCTGCGCTAGTAGTTGGTGCCAGAAAAATGGGTGCCCAATTTTCAATTGACATCAAAGATGGCCACACTGACATAGACAGGGCACAGGTACTTCGGTCTACAGAACTTTTACCTCTTCTTTCAGTTTCAAGCTTTAAATGTTTTGCAGTCGTCTCTATAACAATTTTTGGAACAAAATCTAATCCTCTCATTGAATTGCAGTTGCTATTACGGTCAACATATGAGCAACAATACTTTGCACTCGAAGACCAGTTGCATACAAATAAAACACCTGCAATGCTTTTCAAGAATGTTGTAAGAAAAACAGATCAAAAGAACACATTTCACACATGTTGATCAACATTCATCTATACCTTGAATGAAAAAAGAAGCTTGGAAAAAATCAACACCCTACTACATTCAACTTTCAAGGTAACAACATTCTTTTTTTAAAAATCTAGTGCTTCCAAACTTTTATTTTTGTCTCCTCTAACAATTTTGAACCATATTCTATAGGTTTCTGGTACTGTAAAAGTAGAAAATGCATTTTCCAATCCATTTCATGCATATTGCCCAAAATGCAAATTCAAATTTGCTGCTTATGGCACACTCCAAGAAAAAACTGCTCACTGCAAACAGTGCAATCAACAAGTCAATTATACATTCTATTTACAACTTAAAACCACCATAACAACTTATGACAATCAAACTATTCAGTCTTCAATTGACCAGGCCACCATGCACCGTCTATTGCCCACACTGCAAAGGCTCGGCTATGAAGACTATATTAAGGACAAGTCAGCAGTGATATTCATCCTATGAGACTTC